>JAQIVE010001230.1:0-26562 GCA_034698285.1 Sminthurinus bimaculatus
GTAGGGCTAGGCCCGGGACGGGATGGGACGGGATGAGGGACGTCCGGTACCGGGACGGTACGGGATGGCAAAAGCCGCCCCGCGCTCTTCTCTAATGTACATGCATCGTTTTCACGCACCAACCTGGGAAATGCCATCGAATAATCCTTCCTATATATGTACAGTATTCACATAATGAGAACCGAGCCGCAAACAATTGGAATCGGGTCTCCGCATGTATGTATGTATAATGTATAACATACCATTTGAGCTCGTCGTATTAAAATCCCTATCGCGCCAAACTGGGATTCAACTCAGCTCGTAAAATTACACATTCATCGGGGATGAGTCACGAATACAAAAGAGTTTAGACTGCCAACTTTAATTCGGCTACGTGGTGAGCCTGCCTTTTTTTCTCCCCCTCGGTTTCCGTCGCCCTTTCTCTATCTGTCTGTACATATAATAATGATAATATACATATGCAGCCCTGCTCGTTTGTACACATTTGCATATATCTACAACCTACAACTTGCAGCAGAGACGTCGAGATAATTTTTAGCCAAGTTGCTTTGGTTCATCGAAATTTGTCATTTTAACTCATAGAGTTTAGGTTTTGGATCAAAAATCGGAAGAAACGGTTAAAATTTACTCAGCTCTGACTTTAATTTGAGTTTGCTAAAATGAAACTTTTGATTTTTTCTTATAATATTGAAGTTGTAATTGAACTATATCAGTATAACTCTACTTACATACATATACATAAAAATTGAGAGAACTCCAAGTCGAAATGAAAATGGAAATCAAGTCTGAATCTGAATCTATAATTTTCCATTTTATTCTCTTCCTCTATTCTTTGACTTTGTACTTGTATGTGCCTATGTATGCAACTCCGCCATTGAAATTTCATAGTATGTATGTAAATGCATCCTGCCTTTTGATTTGCCTGGAGTCTTTATCCGTGGGTCGCATGCAAAATTTAGGCAATTAGTTCCGGTCTAGTGAGAAGGCAGAACAGGAGCAGAAAATGTCGATTCCAAAAATAATCAAAATCTAACTGCTCGACTGGAACACCAGTCCGAGTCCATCTAATTTTGGACGAGCTCTGGCTGGAGTTGCATTCACAATTTTTGTAGACGCTTAAAATTCTCATTAAAGCCTCTTTTCTTTAAAATAAATACATATGTAGTTGGTTGAAATATTTAAAAGTGATAATCAAGCTCCTCCGTGTAATAATGTCACTTATTTTGCAAGAGGAGGTTCTGCCAGTGGATGAAATATAGATGCTATAGTATTTTTTCACGAAATGACAGTAAACTGATGGTACTATTTTAATACGTAAATATTTGGCTCAGCTATAAAACTGCACAGAACTGACAGACAGAGCTTACAATGCAATGCATGTACAATAGATTGGGAAATAAACGATAGAAGGACAGAGGACAGAGAATTCTGAGAATAAATGGATATTAGACTCGAGTTGAGGGTTGAAAACGAAGACGAGGTACCATCATTTAAGTACATACATACATAACAGTAGTTCTTGGTAAAGGGGCCAAACTGTAGAGTGTAGATATACCGTAGAATGACAATGGACACTATCTGGATTGGCATTGAAAGAAGGATGAGGAAGGCACCACGAAAAATACCAAAATACCATCATTTGCCATTCTAGGAATGAAAGAAAGAATAAAAGGTGTCTCATTCTTTCTCCTTCTTGTTTTATATACATCTCTCTTTCTTTCTCTTGCTTTCCATTTTGACTGGGCCTGGGTTGATCAATACAATGAATACAATCTCAATAGGCCATTGGAGTTTTCTTCACTTCTTTCTTTCCATTCTTTCTCCCTTCTCTCCTTGTTCATGTTCATGTTCTGTCTGTCGTTTCTTGTGCATAGATATGTTGTGTTCTTCTCGTTCGTTGGATTTGATAGTTTCCCCCCTTGCACTGACTCTTGCTCCATTCTACGTTATTGCTTTTCGCCCTCTCTTCTTTTAAATCTGAACCTCCCGTGCATTTGTCTCTTTTTGTCCTTTGTGGATCTAGGTTTTTAGTTTTCACCTTGTCCATGGATAAATTGTGTAATATTGGTAATCTCATATGTGTAAAATTGGAATTAAAATAGCTAGCAGTAATAGTTCATACACAGAAATAATGTAAAATGTAACACACGGAAAATGTGTCCAAAACACAAGATTTTAGTTCCATCTACGTACTATGCTATGACTATAGATTATAAACTAGCAAGTGATCAATATATAATAATATAGAATTTGAAAAAACTTTTGTTCATTTCCGACCCTTTTTAGGTTCGGCAACTGTCTATCCGTCAGTCTGTGTAATGTAATGTAATGTTCGGTTTCCTCAAACTTGAAGTCATCCAATCTTTTTGCTGTCTCCATGAAAAACCTGTCACTGTCAAGCCTTTCACCTTTCAAACCCAATGTACCAATCGCTTTTCTCTTTATGCAATTCAACCCAGTTCAATTCAATTCAATTCTCTGTTCAAGCCAGTGCAATGGAATGCAGCAGCGTAAGTGAAGAGAAAGAGTAAAAGAGAGACAGACAGACATGGAAGGAGAGGATAATCGCGAGTAAAAAGTACATATCTCCTAGTTTTTTTACCATTCCCTGTGTGTGTGTGTGTGCTTGGGAAAATGGAGAGAGAGAGAACGACACATGCAAAGACAGAGAAAAAGGCAAGCCGAGAAAAGACAAGACAAGACAGGATAGGATGGAAATAGGGAAAAGAGCACATGACTTTTCACAAATTGAAAAGTCACGGTGAAATCGAACTAGGCTCTCGTCTTTTATGTTCTTCCAAGTCTGGATTCAATGTGGAAAATGTCTTTGTCTGACGTTGACTTTACATTTACATTGAATGCACTTTCAACTCCTCTGTTTTCCCTTTACTCTTTATGTTTCCCCTTTCTCTACTCTATTTTTCTTTTGTCTCTCTCTCTCTCTCTCTCTGCCTGTCGGTTTCTCTTTCTTCTTCTCCGTCAATGTACATTGTACATATGTGTTAGAGTTGACTTTGTTCAAAGGCAGCAAAGAAAATCGAATTCCTTTTTAAAATTTTACACACATGAAAAGTAATGAAGAGAAAGAGAAGAAAGTGAAAATATAACTATGTATATGTATAGAGAGTGTAAAATTTAGACATGAGCTCTCTCTCTCACACCGTTCAGTTCAGCTCAGTTCATTTCAATTCGATTGAGTATATTATGTAATTCAAACAAAACCAACCCCGGCCAACCCAACAATCAGGTTCGTCACTTCCCCCTGTCAAATTCAAACACACACACATTGAAGGAAACGAAAGAAAGATAATCTTGAGAAAATTCTTTTCAACATGTGTATTTAGACTCACTCTTATGTATGTTGAACAAGGGCAAAGCCAAAGCCAAAACTTTTAATCTATTTATGCAGAACAAAAGTAAACATGAACGAAACAAGTCTGTCAACATTTAATTTTAGTTTACCTTTGTTTACCCTGCATTTCAATCCAGTTTCAGATATGTATGTACACATTATCAATGCAGAGCGATTCACTAGCCCTGGATAAATGGGTAATAAAATCCTGCGGTTCGCGTTCCATCTCATTAGCTCGTAATTAAGATGGATGACCCTGACAAACTGACTAGCATCGCATTGGATGAGTGTTATTGAAAACGGATTACACGCCGGCTCAACGTCTGCACTCTACACTTTACAGTCCTCAGTCAATTACAAAGATAACGATCAAATCCCCGTTTTTATAGAAGAAGACATGTACAATGTACATTGTGTATCTACTATCTACACATTAAATGGAACGGGTGTGTGTGTACCTTTAACGATGAAAAAAAGGATGGAGCGATTGAAACTGCTGACGATGAGAGTACATAGACAAAAAACGATTGTTCAAAGGGAGAGCAAATCAAGTCCAAGTAAAATTCAAAGAAAAAAGAAGGAGAGAGAGAGAGAGAGATAAAAAAGCAAGGGCAGAAAACAGAAAACAGCTCAAGAAAAAACAAAATACATGTACATATGCGTACATAGAAAGAGAAAAGGGGGGAAACGAAAAGCGAGAAGGTGAGTTTGATCGTGGCGTGTTTTGCTATGCTACGTGTATGTAAAACATGGAAGTGTTTATATGTTATATAAGTATATAGACTACAGACTTTACAATGGAGTATAGGTATAGGTAAAGTTCCAGCACAAGTTATTTGAGAGTGAGTTAGTTCTCGAATGTGTGACTGTGTGTGTGGACTCTGCATGCAATGCCGATGATACCGATTGAGAGGGACGGGAGAGTGAGAGAGAAAGAGAGAGAAAGAGAGAGAGAGTGAGAAAGGGACGGTATGCGGCATCCCTTTGATCAATCAGAGACAGTCAGTTGACTTGAAATGCCACAATCACGCCAAAGTTTCCCAAAGCGATAATCTGATCGAGCTTCCATTCCAAACATCGTTCACGGCATATAGAGTGACTGCTTTTCCTCCGTTTTTTATCTTCCTCTATGTATTTCTATGCTGTATATTGTATATATGATTTAAGTATGGAAGTACCTATAGAGCCACCACACAGGCAGTGTAGAACTTTTTTATGTGGACTATGACAAACTGCGCTTGTATTTTTAAAGGTGTATTCGAATTCGTGTTTGGCTTTGTATTCGTATTGCAAAACCAAAACCGAACAAAACCAAAAACCACACACATTTTTAACTTGTATCTTGATATTCGTTTGTGTATGCACAGAGTATTTGAATGACCAAAAGTTATATAGTAGATGTATAAACATACCGACAAGTGTTTTTGTTTATCGGCGTCCTTTATATCAGTACAAGGACGGCCGGACCAGAAACCAGAAAACCGGAGTACAAAAGTCAATCAAAACTAACCAAAACAAAAAGTGCAGAATTGTGCATGCATTTACATACATGCATACATCATACATACATAGATAAAAAAGATCTGGAGTCTCGACCATTCAAATGGAGATAGCATTTCATCATGTTCTATCGCGTTCTACAATACAATAGGAAGAATGAAGAGACCATTCAGCGACTTGAGACTAGACATAGACAAACGGATAAAAGACAAACTGGTTTAAATGTTAAGTGTTAAGCGAGGTGACAAGCCACACGAGGATGAGGTTTTGTACGTACTTGTAATGAATCAAAAACACTCATTCCTGAAATTTTTCCGAGAGTGAAAACCTACACCTAGTATTAGTTAATTCAAAGATGTCAGTATAGGCTTCATGCAGGAAACTAAAAGGCTCGAGTGGATAAAGTTGGAAGTCAGATCCTTTAATCTTATTCGATTTCTTGCTTTGATTCGCTCAAGAGTGAAATGAGATGTACAAATAAAAATGCAAAAACTATTTGGAATGAGCAAGTCAACTCGAATATTCCAGGATTTTGTCAGGGAATGACAAAAACTATTTGCCATTCAAGGGAATTTGATTTTGACAGTAAATAAGATTCCCCATAGCAAGCAATAATTTCATTTTTGTACACAGTCTAGTTTCTTTCCCATGTTTAAAAATGCAAGATAGACAACATACAACATTTTGGTCGACGTGAGAAAACTGTTTTGGAGATTAACTCGTCACCCCTTTTTTATTTTAACTACAATTTAATTTACTTGCAGTGCAAAAAAAACAGCGAAATTCTTCAATAGCTGCAAAACCTGGACAAATAAAAAATAATTGATAGAGCCAACAACTCTTTTGGAGAGTTAAGACATAACCAAGGGAAAATGTGTACCATCTGAATTTCCCTCTGTTCTTCTATATAATATACTGTTTTTGTCTCATATGTCATACCCTAAGACGAACTAGTTACGTTTATAAGAAAGAAGCCCAAAATTAAACTCAATTGTCTAATTAATCAAAGTTGTTCGGCAAACGTACAAACACAAATAGTACGTTTAACACGAACCGGACGATAAGTACAGACTACGTATATACAGACAGAAATGGTTGGATTATTGTAGGCAGAGAAACCAAAGTCACTTTTACTCTTGAGACAACCTCAGGGCTCAACTGAACGTTAACTAGATTGACTCTGAGAGAAGAGGGAGAAGGAGGGGGGGAGGGGGAGACGAATCTGAGTTACACATCATAAGTCATTTCTAAAAGGACCAAGATGAGAATTAAATCAACTCTTGTTCCCAACAAAGTCCCACGAGTTACGCTTTGCTTTTGCTATACATACAATGCTCGCACAGCATATGTATTCATATTGAAAGACATAGACAAAAACTCTCTGTCACTTCCTTCCAAAGGAGAAGAACCGGGGGAAAACACGGGGAGAAATCATGGGAAATCAAATGAGACTTTTATTTAGCACACGAGCATAAAACAAGAGGGAAATAATATCAACGAAACAACAAATAATATATAGTTATTGTATGGTATTAAAGGTAGCAAAAGACGAGAAAAAGAGAAACAGATCCAATCCAACTCCTCAAGATCCCGAGGGCAGCTTTACGTCAAGCTCTTCACCTATACATACATACGTTTCAGTTATAAACACAAGCTACATATAATCCTACCAAGAAATGTTGTATTCAAAAAGTATCGAACCATCTGTTGGACAACCTATAACAACAATAACAAACAACAACAGCAAAAGTAGACAGTTCCAGGTAGAGATTTGAACATAAATACATATGTATGTACGTCATTGTCATTGCCATTGTCACACCTTCCATTTTGGTACAATAACAATAACAATTGCTCTCTCTCTATTACTCCATCTCAAAATGACGAAGACAAGTGGACAATGTCACACACTTAAAGTGCTCGAGTTCCTTGAAAAACTAACAATGCACATGCCATCAACACTGTACATTGTACATACAATGGACAATAATAAATGTACTCAAAAATGATAGAATAATAATCGATACAAACACAAATACACACGAATGAAAAATGAAGTCAGGAACAAAGCAAAACAAAGTTCTCCTCTGCTTATGTATGTAGAAAACAGATTAAGCTGTATTGACATCACCCATCAGGAAAACAAAACGACAATCTCTACGTTTCGGAGAACAAGACGCCAGACTGGCATGCACATGGATATGGATATGAATGGTATGAAATCTGGATCCTGGTGCGAATACAAATACAAATACAAATATGAGTGAGAGTGAACCCTGTAATCATTTTACGTACACTGAGAACAACTTCAACTTTTTTCTTGTTGGCATGTGTCATAACTACAATACATATGTACAAAATGTCGGTATGTAACTTTGTAAAGAAACAACAAAATCCCTGGTGGAAATGCCGACATCATTCCTCCATTCAACTTGTGTAGTATCTACTTGACGATGATACATATATACAGACATACATAGATTTGTAAGTTATTGTGTATAAATCCAGATTGTGTCGTCAACGAAACCTGACGTTGACTTGAAGTTGACGTGTTTCACCTCCACCTGATCCGACGCTTCTCAACTTTCCCAATTTTGAATTACATAACATTACATTACATATTGGTTGCATGTATATGTATGTATATATGTATGCATTTCATCCGACGCAACACAAGTCGATACCTCGATACACTAACGGCAGGTTTTTCACGGTAACTATCTACATACATATATAAGTATGTGCATGATAGATAGAACTTGCAGTCTGTCACTCTGGATATCAATATACTTGAGTTTAGATCTTTCTTTTCTGCATCCTACTGTTATGTTACTGTTATTACACATTTGTCTGCGTGTTTCTCTTTCTTTATTTTCCCTTTATCCTTTATCGTCTATACTCTCTCACACTCTTTCTCTTTGTGTCAAATGTCTCCAATTTTTGTGCCACCAACTTGGGAGCTGATTTGACATTTGGTTGAAAGTCGAAATAAAGTCGAGAGAAAGTTAAGGACAAATTTCTATGTATATGCACAATGTACAATGTACATACATACAAGTGGCAATCGCACACACTCAGGTCGTGTAATTTACCATTACCTACGTAACAAAAGTTTGTATGTATGACGTGCAATTTGCACAAGAAAACCGGACAAATGACATAAAGTTGGCAGTTGGAGGAAAGCTTGAGAGGATTAGAGTTCGAGTCAATACATTTATTTTGTATTTTGTACAAGGGGAAATTACCTATGTAGATGCATGATAGAAAACAAGGGCAATTCATCCATCTTGGAACATGGAACTGAAGGGGGACACAAAATGGATAATTGTCTGAGGTCGTACACAACAGGAAAGTCAACTACATACATACTTTCTGTATGCATGTGTATCAAAACATTCTTTTAATGATACACGTGAAATCAAAGTTTGTTTTTACTTTTACGGCACTACTGCCCTATCCACAAAACTCTTGCGTATTGTGTGCAAAAACTCTTCAGAATGTCATTCCTCCAGCGCAATATGTTTCTTGTATTGCTATCTTCATCCTTTGTTAACATTTTTTATATGTGTTACAAAAATACACATTTGAATCGGCAAAATGGCAAAAAACCCATTTCAATCTATGTACAAATAATAAAACAAAAATACAAAACTTTTATTGTCCATGTTACCATGTAAAGAAGTTTTACGAGAAAAAATAATGGTTAACTATGAAAAACAAAATATTGGTTCCTAAAATTAAAAACGTCATGAATTTTAACCACGTCAAATTTGAGATTTTGAAAAATGTTCAGCATTTTCCGCCCAGTTCATAATATACAGTGTAGATGAACTGTATAGAAAAACTGACTGCACATGTTTTAATTTACCCGGACTGAAACTTGTTGTACGCTCCATGCATCTGAATTGGTCAAAACCGGAGGATGAGCCGGAAAACAGAAAACACACCGACACAGTGTTCCTGTGCATTAAAGGTTAACCACCACGAACAATAAACAAAAGGAGGGAAAAGAAAGGCCAGGAGAAGCAGCGAGTGAAAGATGGGGAAGAGGGGTGAAAATCTAATAAATTTATAATCAGTCTCTCTCTTTCGCTCTTAAACACACACGCACACATACGCGATTTCTGATCATGAGCTGCCTATTAGCCTTATGAATTATTAACTTGACAAGCTATCAATAACCGGTAATGCGAACCCACACTGCAACACTCGTTCTGCAAGGCATGTATACTGTATACGTATAGAGCATTATGTAGCGTAGACTACATGAATCGGTACACTTTCCTCGTTGAAAGACAGGCCCGACTCAACTCGTGTTGGGATAGTTGAGCTGGAGATTTATAGCTGTAAACAAACTACGTGGCCCATACATAAATGCATATACATACACTAGACACTAGAGCACAATGTACAATGTACAATAACATGAAGTTCCCATGTAATGACCATAGTTTGAGTGGGTTGGTAGCAATATGTAAGTACTTATACTCATGCTGTATACACAGTGTATAAAAAGAGGTAAGAAGGTCCAGTATCCGACCAATGTAAGTATAAAAATGCTATGTACCATAAACCATAAATACTAGTAGAGTCAGAACATACATACACGCAGTACATACATTGTGCATGGAGGAAGAAAGACGTGAGTCTGCTCGAATGCTTGTCATGTCACAAGGCAGTTAACACACCATCCACTCCGTCAATCTTCGACGTGGCAGGCATCACAAATCTCACTCACTCACAGCCACAGCCACATACACGATATAGATACACATGGTATAGTGTAGTGAAGGCTGCGGCCTTCATTATCACAACTGTCTGTCTGGCTTGGCTGGCCCTCCAAACTATCGCCTTTTACCGCTCTAATCGTACTCTTTACCTCCTTTCCTTTCCTCACTCTATGATTTTCGACTCGATCCGACTCAAACTATCTCAACCTCCATTCATCACCTTACATCACATCACATCACATGGCTTCGTATCACATCATATCAAAATCCAGCCAATACTCATGATGATTCTGTATTACATACAAGTATTCTATATTTTCCGAGAAAGACTCTATTTACTATACTAAAGCAATAGTGCTGTACATTGTACATAATCTGTTTACAATATAATGAGGAGGAAACGAAGCTGTCTTGGATGTATGTACAATAAAGCTGGTATCGACATGGACAGTTTGTGATGATTCTTGAATGGTGCACGGAGAAGAAATTGACCTAGGGAAATTGACGTAATTGCTCTTATTCTCGATAGCTCCCTTTGTTCATAGATATATGCATCACGGTCCAGACAACAACAACAACGAGCTGGAACGGCAACTTCAAATACATAGCGACAATTACCCCTAGTTTCAAATTTCCACCTTATAACTTTTACAGCCATATGTATGTATGAATGAGCCTCCTACATACATATTTCTTCTTGTGTTTGACTTTTGGATAATATTTTTATTGACTTTTGTCTCACCCCGACTGACTCTTGATCTAGTTTCCAAGGAAAGCGTACAAAAATAATATGTATGCAAACGTCCTTAAACGTTCAATGCGGGCTTAGAGAATCAAAAAAGATGCCCATTTTAGAGTCAACGGCCCATTACAGACTACAGACTGTAGTGTTTCCTGTTGTTGTGTTTTTTCCAAGGGCTTTTGTCGCTGTATTTTTGAATTTTGAAAATACAGTGATGCATATTATACAATAGTCACTGTGGTCTTCTTCACCATGTCTTCATCTTCCTTTTCATTCGTACCCGCTGATATATTGTACTGTTGTACAGTTGACCAGGTGTCTTTCATCGCCAAACCGAGGCATAAAAAACAAGGGAGAGCCATAAAAATGAAGAAAGGCAAGATAAAGTTTTAACAATAACATACAGAAATCCATAATCAATACGTCACATGCAGTGGTGTCTATGTATACGTGCTGGAGTTCCGGCCAAAATCGGTTGGAACTTGGATGCGAAAATGTCATATAAATGTTCGTTAATTTTATATCACATGCAGGACTCCTTTAAAATACTTTTTTATGTATCTGGGAATATGAAAGCAGGTAAAAGGTAAAATCGGAATTAGCAATTTAACTTGAGTTTTGCAAGGATTTTTATAACTATTCTTTCTGCGGATCATGGGATGGAAATTATGTATCCTTTCTCCAATTTTACAATGAAAAAATGGGCTCAACAATTTTCTTTTGCACATGGTACGTAAATATTTCCAGATATTAAAAGCGTAATAATTTGATCCGAATCCGGAGTCGCCCATACGATGTGGTTATTTCCAGCTTACATTTTTTTACTTCTATCCCTATGTTTTCGAAAGCGCTCAAGGTTCTTCAAAACCTCAAGCAAAAAGATGTATGCCTGATGCCTGTACATACATTACACATTAGAGTACCTCAAATCTTGTGGGATACAGGAGTCAAACGTGAATAGGAAAAACGACAAATGACAATATAGGTAATAGACAAAGTCGACACAGACATTGAACTACCATTCACATTTGGGATACAATGCGTCTTATTTCCTCCGTATTATTATTATACTACGTTGACGTACTGATAATAAATGGGCACGAGTCGCCCGTCGCAAGTATTCCCCCCAAAAATAAGAAAAAAGGTGGAGAAAAATGAATAATAATAAATCCTGGATTTATCTCACGCTACATTATCCAATCCTCTTTCTCCTGGTGCATTAAATTCTTCATCGTTTGTTAGAAAAAAGACAAGGATGATATGCAATTTATATACAGGGTGGACTTTTTTCTTTTATCCACGTATGTAGCTGACTCTGGTGTACCAAAAAATCCTTTACACGATTATTTCAAAAAATATTTTCCCCCAGTTTCGGAAACACATCCGTAATTCCACCCTGTATCCCTATGTACTTTTCCATCAGCCTCCACAAGGATGTGGAGAAGGGCAACGAGACGTTTCTAAAGACATGGTCGGTAATATGGGACAATGTACATTGTACATTGTACTCGGCACACGGTACGCAGTACAGAGATGAATGTATGTGTACAGACAGACATCATTGCGCGTCATTTCCAGTTCGTCCGTCCTTCTCAACAAAAATCATAAATATTCACCGCATTAAAAGTACAATACATTGGAAAAAGTGTGTGTGTGGATTGTGGATACGGTGACGGTAATATTTGTATATTTATAGATACATATGCATATTGTAACTATTTTTTGAGCATTGAAATAACTTTCTTGCTTTCTTCACCTTCCATTTTTATCTCCATTTTTCCATTTCCATTTGCAACGCCGTACAAAATTTTATTTTTATTTTCCATCTGAGACGTCGTATTATATTATCGGAACGTTTCCTGACCATAGCTTAAAAATTCTCTATGCACGGCATGGCAAGGCATGGTAGGACCGTCTCCAGCTCCATAAATACTTATTGAAAGAAGAGGACCAAGAAGAAAGAAAGAACGAGCGACTGACAATGAGTGTGTGTGTGTGTGTGTGTGAGTGTGTAGACTTTTATTGTGTACAATTCAGAGATTCAGAGAGAGGGAGTCAAATAATAAACCGGCCGTCACATTCCCATCGCCGTTATATAGAGTCTGATATCTATACATAAATATGTAGGTGGATATATTACATATTACGTATAAACGACGATTGCGTCATGTCTGGATTACCGGCGGAGGAGGAAGATATCTGTCTTCTCTTCAAAAAGAATTTTCAACACAATTATCCTCTCAAAAAAGCAACAGTCACCAGACTATTTTAGTAAGTGCTGAGAAGCAACAGTCATGGAAAACATGCATTCATCCGAAAAGTCACCTTTTTCACAGAGGCAGAATAAATCGGCTCGCATTCAGATTTTTTAAAAAATTGCAGACAGTCAAACTAAATACATAGCAAATGATACTCTGACCGAGGCACAGTAGTCTACTTTTGAATTTTATACAATCTACACTGTACAATACAAATGACGGACCGGATCAACTGTGAAGAAAAATGAGGATGAAAAGTAGAGTAAAAGTACAAGAGGTCTCGTTTTTCCATCCATACGCTATGTATAAAGGAGTAGGATAATATGCGTTGAATTGTTGAATATTTGTAGACTACTGCATAAGCTAAATATCGTACAAATAGGATCAAAAAATATGGTGATGTGCTAGAATGGAATATCATACAGAACTCCACCCGAGCAAAATACATACAATGCATACATACATGGACAAATCTGGCTGGCGTTCTTGTCTTTTGTATATGATATTATATGTAATATTCTGACTTGTTATGATAACCCTATTGCACACAGGCTAAAAGTATCTATATTGTAGGAGAAAAAATGGACGTCCCTTCGAATTTTGTAAGAATGAAATCTCCACTCTTTTTCTCGCCCGCTCTCACTAAAATCTTTTATATCTATGTATGTATGTAGTTCCATTTGTATTTGTATCCTCATCCTCCTCATCTTGAGTCGCTCTCGCTTCATTCATTCAATGCAAGATGACGCCGAAAAATTACGATAAAAAACCTTTCTTTCGTCTCGCTTTCCTCAATATCCTCTCCCTTAAAGAGACAGAAAGAGGATGAAGATGAAGAAGAAGAAGGACGAAAGTAAGTACCTACTTCTAATGCTTCAACCCCATTCCACATCTTTTCCATATCCTTTCCTCCTTGTGGCTCTCTTCTCTCTACCCTGTAATACACTGTGGATTGTACATTGTACAATGCAGTGTAAAAGTACACATGGCTATAGGCACAACTTTTTTCCACAATACTTATATACATATGTACGTATTATGACTCTTCTTTTTCTTTTATTTCTTCGTGTTATGAAACTCTTTCAGTGTGTGTGTATAATATAAGGTTATACATAAATATGTAAGAATGAAGCGTTTGACTTGCTGGAAAAAGACAGGGACACAGACAGATTGGGATATGTAGAAGAAAGAGAGAGGGATACTTTTTGACTGAATGTTGAGCACGATGCGATGAGATACAATACAATATATTATATAGTACAATGTGAGGAGATGCGATGCAATGTGATGTGATGTGTATAGTGATATATGTATACAAGTTCGAATTCGGATGGCACATTATAAGATATGATATGGTATGATGAAAAGGCAAAAAGTTCGTCACTCAAGTGAAGAGCTACAAAAACTTCCCACATTCCGACACACGCTGGGTTACGGATGCTGCTGATTCAACATTCAACTGACTTCACCATCACACACTACATTATCTCCACATCATGTGTATACGTACTTGATATAGAATACATGCACAATATTATCCAGCCATCCATCCATCCATCTATATTATTCCTGTACAGATATCTACAGACAGATACAGCCACAGATATTGTATCGGAGTATCTCCGATAATAATATGAATGTATGTATTGAGTAGCTATTATCTAACATTATAGTATATATTATACTAGCTTACTCACACACACACATAAATACATGTAAAACACAAACAATAATATTATAACTACGAAATTAATGTAACTACATAATATCGCCCTCTATGGTGCAACAATGTAACTTCTACAATGTAAGAACTCGCTCGCGCCATCCTCTTCTGTTTCTTATAACCAGCACTGTGTCATCCCTTTCTCTTCTCCTCGATGCTTCTCGAATGGAGCGAAGAGAACAAGGGAAGGTTCTAGAACAAATTCTACGAGCCAGAATTTCTGGCAGAGCAGTTCAGTTGTTCACCGAGTTTCCGAGGAGTAACAAGCTTCTTTTATAAGCTCTACGATTATAACCTTCAGCCATAATCTAATAAAAGATCAACCACGATCTATAAGTGTAGTGAGAATAATTCCACGCTATTTCTAGCATTTTTATTTCTTTCATTCAGTTTGTATTCATTTCATCTCTCCCTACCATTCTCACCTACAGATATTTTGACTTTTTCTGCGTGTATGTTGTATGTATGTGTGTGTGTAAGGAAGACCACAGAATCCTACTTGTTTTTTCCCAAACGTTCTCGATCCACCCCTGGCTCTGACTCCGACTCTAGATGTATACACAGTTATTGCAATTCATGGTTAGCATAAAATATATGTATGAATACGGGAAATATGTGTATTGTGAAATTGATGGAGAAGGTAGGTAGACATCCAAGTATTTTCTTTTTCCGTGGAAAATAAATGCCAGGATGAGGATGAGGATGTGATGAGGACGAGGACGTCGAAGACGAAGACGAGTGCCAAGGATGAACTGTTCTTTTAGGCATTGGTTAATATGAAGGAGGGGGAGAAAAAATAGTATGCTTTTCTAACTGTGTGCATATTATGCATGCTTTGTAGGGTACATACAAAGAAATCGAATTGAAGCAGACATTGCAAAATATGTGTGCATATGGATTATAAATGTAAATTGTCCAGCATGCAAACATGGATAAATTCGTATGCAAGTTAAACATTTGATGTACAGGCAGCAGAACAAGAACCCTTTACTTTTTTGGATAGTTTTTGGATTTAAAAGTTTACAACAGTTCTTCATGCATTTGAATGACAGGGTTGATCTTCCATTTATTCTGCTTGTATTGGTAACTGATCGTCTCCCTTTCTCGTCTGTCGTGCCCAGATATCACAAAGACAAGATAAAATTTAAAATACACCTTTGACATACATGTAGACTTTTCGATTATTAAGGGGAAATGCCCAATTCAAAGTTGCCTGTGAATTGAATTCACAGGCTCAAAAATCCGTAGTTGGATATTGTTGGTGGTCAAAAGCGCAGGATACGAAATTTTTATGATTGTATACTTGATTGTTTTTTGCAAGATTCTAGAGAATTTTTGCATTTTTCGCATTAAATATTACGGATTCCTTAACTAACAAATTTTGTTTGCCTTCTATAAAAAACAATTAGTTTTGACTTAATTTAGATTTATGTAAAAATTATCTCCCCCTTTCAATTGCTGTGGTTGTACGATTCAAAATGTACGGCTGTAATTTGCCAATCCCTGTTTGAAAGCAATCAAATAAGTGTACATATTCACATAGTGGTACATGCTTACATATTACATACACAATACACAGTACAAAGCTTACCGCACAAAAGAAGCGGAATCCTTGGGAGAAAGGAAGTAAATTTGACGAGGAAAGCAGGAAATTTGTGCTTTCCCCAGATTTGCAGATATTGACTGTGCATTATGTTCCACATTCTGCATAATAAGTAGATGAACCGACTTTCTATTCCATGTTCTATGCTTTATTCCTACAAGTATGTACATATATGTGTGTACTGGATTTGATCCTTTTACAACAAAAGTTGTATATATTGTGTGTATGTATCAGTATCATATGTATTTGTCTGCAATCGCGGGAATCCTTGCACATACATACATCTATCGTAAAATGCCATTGAGAAGAAGGAGTATCATTGCATCAGGCATGGGATGGAGGGTGTTACACTTTTATTGGCACTTCTCCTACTAATAGTACACAAAGCCTATCGCTATCGAGAAGAAGAAGAGGACGACGATGATGATGTGGAGAGGAAGAGGCAAGAAAAAAGCGGAATTTGGACGGGAAGTTGAAGATATACATATACATACAGATTCTACATTCTACATTCATGGTGTATTATACATACACAGATATCTATGCATGCAGAGGATGACGACATTCTCCAACGAAAAACGTAGGGAGGGAAAAGAAGAGCCAGAAAAGAGAAACTACGGCTACACAATATTAGATCCACACATACATACATACACACTTACATAATATAATATGTACGTCTGTATAATATGTATGTATGTTCATACAGTATCTTTGGCTTTCCGTTTTTTCTTCTTCCTCCTTCGCTGTTCTTTCTGCCTTTTCATTCTTTTGCTTGTCTCCTCTGACTTTTCCCTCCTCTCTTCCTTTCTTTGGAAAATCCCAGAGTCTCTCCAGCTAAAGCTAACAGACAAATCTCTCTCAATTCCTCTTTCTCGTTTTCTCCCTTCCGTCAGCTTCCTTCCCTCACACCAGGACGACGAGAGTACAATACAATGCCATGCCATGCGATGGAGAATACCATGGCATGCTATGGTATGGTATGGTATGATGCGGTATTACGACAAGAATACTATGTACAATGTACATACATACATAATGCTACTATCCGAGGCTATCCATGTTTCAGCAAATCCATCATTATCATAATTTTTCACTTTCTCCATTTCATTCAAATCACACACTCAATCGCTTCCAGGGAAAATCCGCAAGATTCATTCTCAGGACGATGCTAAAATACCCAAAGGAAATATCTGGTGCTCTAGTCAAATTCCTTTGTCCAAGATATGTACATACAGACAGACTCCGGCACTCATCCTTCTGTACATTCTGAATGTACAACTCTTTTCTCTTTCTCTTTGGCTTTTTGTCTAGAGTCTTGAGCCTGGTATAGAGAGTGAGAGCTAGAGTGGAACTCATATCAGTAGTCATCGTCGTCAGATCAAATATTATAGGTACTTTACACTCTTTCTCCCGTTTCCCCTGCACTATGAAACACGGAACTCAAAGCCATTTACATGTGTACGTATCAACTGGGTAAAGTATAGATAGATAGATACTCTATATATTATATATATAGTTCATTGTGTATGTTTGTATGGAAATTTCATGGAAAAGTGGGGTTTGTTATACCACAAATCTGATCCAAAGATTATAGGTAGGTATAAAATGTATGCTTTGCAGATACAATATGCATATGTACATTGTACATAGGAGGAAGAGAAATATGTACTGTTTATTGCACCATTACTTTCTATTGGAATTGAAAGCTAATTGATTACATTTTTCAAGCATGTTCACGTTGTAAATTGTAAATTTTCCCAGATTGTGCCGCACGATATTGTCAGAAAATTGTTCCACACTGAAACAAAATATCCACACCGTTTTTTCTATGCTAAAACTTTAAAGGTTGGAGTATTTTGGTGTCGGTGGGTGCATTTTTTGTTTTAGCAGTTTTAATAACAAGAGAAAAATCCGGCAGTGTGCTAATTGTTGGGGAAAATGGTACATACCTCAAAATGATGGCATCTGGAAGTTTGGCAGTTTTTTTATGTGTGTGTCCAAGTCACTTATTTTATTTGTTATTATTGCCGGGAGGAAGTTTGAGCTTTAAATTGGCGTTGAGTCGTAGTCACGTGGTGGAAAACGTTTTCTAGTGTGCTAGAATCAACAAAATACAGGCAAAAAAATGTTATTTATTTTATTTTGACTAGAACTGTAATTCGTGTTTAAATTTAAATTTAATTAACTGTTTTAGTAATTATTTTTCATCAGTTTATTATCAAAGTTTGCAAATACTGTGCATTTAAAACTGTACCAAAAGTATTTATTATTGTTATCTGCTCAGGTTTTACACTGTTTTCACTTAGTTCCACAAACTGTTCACAGCAGTATTAACTGTTATAATTCCAAAATCAATTCGATTTCAATCACAATTATCTAACCACGTGGAAAAGTTTTAATAACTTTTAAAATCACAATAATCCAAATTGGTATTAGAGTAGTCTAGTTTACTTGCAATATTAATGGAGAATAAAACAGTTTTTAAGTTTGCATGTACACAATGTTTTGTTTTACGAGAACTTTAATTATTTATTCACAAACACTATTTGCTTTTTAATATTTTCCTCAAAATTTGCGTTAGCCGAGAAGATTTCAAAGTCCAAGTTTTCAAGTCAAATATTCAGAATAATATTTGGAAAAATTCTGTATATTTTTCTCAAAGGACTAGAATTAATTGACACGTAAATGCACGACGAAAAACCAAAAATTCTAAACACTTTTTTACTCAGTTTTACCGCAGACAAAACAAAACAAGGATGAAAATTGTATTTTTTTTATGCGACACTGTTTGTTACGTGAAAGAGTAGACAATCTTTTCTTATGTATTCATTTGGTTCTTTGTTTCCCCCTCGACTGACTCACAGTGATGTAAGCACATTCACATTCACGATGCTGACGCACAACTCACGACACTCTGCTGTGTTGTGTTGTGACTCAAGCAAACTCAACTGACTGACTGATTTTGATTCTGATCCTGATCGGGTGAGAGCTGTGGCTTTTAGCTCTCGACTCTCAACTCAACCGACTCACTCACTCTCTCTCTCTCTCTCTCTCTCTCTCGCTCACTCTCTTTCTACCTCTTTCTTTTCCCCTCTGCGTTCCACTTGATTCTCTCCAGTAAGCGGCCTGGATTTAGAAAGGACGAAGAGAACAGTACAACAGAGCAGAGTATAGTAAAGTAAGTTTCCCTGCCTTCTTTGTATGGAGAATAGACCTGTGGGTGCTGCTCCTTTGCCTTCTATATATTTTTCTTCCTCTTTCTCTTATCCACATTGGCATAGACGCGCTCGCTCACAACTTGACAATAACAGGGAAAGAGAGGCAGTTCAACTGCCAGGCAGGCAGACAGACACAAGAGAGAAAGAGATAGACAGACAGACAAGTAGCCAGCACACTAAAGAAAAGGGGGAATAAATACAAAAGGGAGAAGGAGAGATGAAGCGACTGTTGTCAAAGCCAAAGAGAATGAACTCAACTGAACTGAACTGAGCTGAGCTGAGCTGAAAGCCGAAGAGGAGAAAGAGAAGTGAGAAGTTGAAAGAGTTGAGTTCGCCAACTAACTTGAATGTGTGTAAGCTTATACAAGAAAGATGAGGGCGGTTAGCGAGTTAGGGAGTAAGTCAATCTTCGGAGAAAGACGTCTGCCTGCCTGCCTGCCTGCCTCCCAGCCCTGTAAACATAAACATACCCTATACATTATGTATGTACATTTTTACAATAGCCAGTATACGCAAAGTCCAAGCACGCTCAAGAAAAAAATCAAACTAAAAGAAAAACATTCTCGACCTTGCCCTTTTCCAACAAATTAAGCGGAATGAAATTGATTCGCCATTTTTTTGTGTGAATTAAAGTTAAAAATAATAAATTAATAAATATTACACCCTGTAAGCTTGAACTTATTCAACTTCCCTTAATTCCCCTTTCTACCGTATTTTATGTGCGCTCTCTCTCTCTCGCTCATTTCCATTTATACATAAAAATAACTCATAAAGAACACAAGGAGCTGGACTCAGTTTCATGAAGTACCTATCTAGATATATTACATATTTAATATCTGGAGTATATGGATGTAGGCTCGAGAAATTAGGATATCTATACACCCACAGATGCACACAAGAAAAAATGTAAAGGATAGACCCGAAAAAATGGAGAAAATAGCAAACTGTCCCTTTTCTTACATATCTAGTATAAAATTCTAATAAACTTGTACATATGTATGTATAAGGAAAGATACCAGCCTACCAGCGAGTGGAATTTCGAAGCTCAATTTGGCCAAATGCAAACGATCGCATTTTTCCAAGAGAAAGGAACACGAGAGAGAGAGATAGAAGATAGAGAGTGTGGTATGGTTTGGCATGGTATGGCATGGCATGGCAAGGCTTGTGTATTACAATGCACAGTATTTCTCTAGTAATACACTATATACACACACACACAAACACCAGTGAATGTTGGGAGTAAGGCAGTGAAGCTCATAAAAGGCACATTGAGGCTTTGGACTCAGGTGGCCCGCATGACTGTAATTAGCGCCCAAAGACATCCGCTCGGGATGACTAAAGGACATTATGGGCCACTCTAATTGCTTCTGTGGTTATCGAAAATGTGCTTCCTTCCTAGCCGGTAGTTATGACGATGGCTCTCTCAATCTCTCTCCCTCCTCCAATACTCGGCTTCTCTAATGTTACCCTACATAAATATAAGTATTTCATATAATATGTATACTTACATATTAGGGATTCAATATGTTATGTGTGTACTGTATACATATATATATATACGTACGCCGTCTCTTCATGGCCACAAGATCCATCCCTTGCTCTCCATTTCTCTATTTTCTCTATTTTTGTAATCATCTCCAACTACCAACTAGCGGCGACTAACTCCCCATATAAAATAATAGAAAAGAGACACCGGGTAAAGGAGAAAGAGAAAGCTGGATGTATGTATGTATGTTGAATGTATGGCCTACGACAAGGACATTCTCACAACACAATTACGCAGCCTATGTACATGAACAGGAGCATAACATGGCGAGTATTGAACATTGAACATTCCAACAGATAGACGCAATATACCGTATTATTGCACAATCTATTGTATTATATATACAGATATAATGCGAGGCGAACGGGCGCAATTCATTGAATGCAATGCAATGTGATGTGATGCAAAGCGGTAAAATAAAATAGCTCCGTGCGGCACAAAATGACCGTCAAAATATCCGACAGTTATCCTTTTATCTCGAGAGAGAGAGAGAGAGAGAACGGATGGAATGGCACCACCGAAACCAATTCAAATTGTATGCTATCCACGGTTTACAATCACCCTCGTTATTTCAACAATATTCCGCTCCTTCATTGTACCCTATTGTAGGTGTGTAATTGTCCTGGTTTTCGATACAGTTTGCTTGTTTTGTTCTGGATACAAATTATTCAGCAAAAGTGAGATCTTTCTCTATCTTGAAGTTTCCAGGGTGGAAATTGTTCTTGTTGTTTCAGTTTCAGCCAAGAAGCAAGATGCTGAACATTGAAGGGGAAAAATGGACAATCAATACATAATTTAGATGAGATCCACTGTAAATATTTTATTTTGATGTAAAAGAGGGAAGAAAGTCCACTTTTGTATACGGAAACAAGAATTTGCTTTAATTTTTAACTTTGTTTGTTTATTTCATAGGGAATAAACAAGACGGGGAAAAAGAAGTGTTGTTTTTATGAGCTAATTTACGATTACGATTTCCTTCCAAATGTTTCGTTTTGTATAAAGTTGGAAAAGCAAAGTTTTTCCTTACTCAGGTTGGCTGAGGAAAGAAAATGTTTAATTGTTTTAGTGTGTGTGTGTGTGGCTTGATTTCGTTTTTTTCTTAATTTTTCGTTTAAACTCACACTCGCATAATTTTAAGGTCATGCAGACATAAACATAATCAAAAATGAAAGATAAATATGAGGAGCAGGTTGCAGTGTCCAGTAATCTAGTTTCAAATTATTTTTCCACCGTCGCCCTCATTACAACGCTCAACCTGATAAGTTACGTGCATATACAAAAATGCGTGTGTGTTCTGTACATTATTTAAGTATTTAAGGCTCAATTTCAATTTCAACTGTAACTTGACATAGACATTGATATCTTACTAAACTTACCACTTCTAGAAACTGTACTTGCTGTACTCTGTATTTATACCACGTTCGCATTAACTTTTACATACATACATACATACATACATACACGAAAGTAAAGTAAAGCAAAGATAAATACGAAGAAAAGGGAGAGAAATGAAGAGCGATTAAGTCGGAGTCCGAACACAATCGAAATTACACAGTACACTCTCGCCCGGTGGAACAAACTCTCAATTTTCCTATCTTTTCCACATCATACCCTTCAAATCCACGCCTTCTCCTTTTCTTCAACTATACATAGAGGAGAGAGGTAGGTAATTGTGCATTGTTTATGTGCTCCTATATGTATGTACTTCTTTCTTTACTCTTTTTTATTATTGCATTTGCCCGCCTCTCTCACACTACTGTAAATTGTAATAAGTCAACTGATGAAAGCTGCGAGCTGCTCAGCGCAATAACAAGGTTATTAACGAAGAAAAAGAAAGAGTAACAGAATGATGTATTATATAAAAAGTTTATACATGTCATAACTTGGTGTTTGTAACATGCTTCATGTTTCAAGACAATGCAGCACATGTACGTATAAAACACAAGAGATTTTATCTTGATAAGTGACTGCCACTTTTTTCAATTATCTACAATGTTTTCTGCTTCCAACTACATACTCGTCCAACGTTTCACGTTTGACTATCCGGTTGTCAGTTTGCCACTAATTTTTACAATTCAATCCAAACCCTGTTACGTTTTGAGGCGTTTTTTCTTTGCTGTGACAGCAAGCAGTGTGCTTTTTAAATTATAATTCGATAGCAACTCTGGTAGCAAAAATAAGATTTATCATCAGATTTTTTTGAAGCTTGAAATGTTAAGATTATTTTAATCTTTAGTCACATTTTACAATGAGTAAAACTCGACATTTTTTGGATTTTCAACCATATTATTGATTTTTATCATTTCATTTTGAGGCAGTTGTGTTGAATAATGTGTGTGTATCAGTATGAGTTGAGGATGTTTAGAATGAGAGATCAACCCAAATTCATTTCTGTACTGGGCTTAATGTTAAGTTTGACTGGCTTCTTTACAAGGAAAAGGTGGTTTTCAACTCGGTTTTGGGAAAACCACAACTTTGTCTTTGTTATGTATTATATATGCATATTTAAATGTCTGTATAATGTACAACCCGCATGCCTTCATTGTCATTTTCCTGCCCGTTTCCTCTTTGGATTCATTTGATGGGTCCCATCTACAGTTTCTCCATGCCATGCAATTTAATGCTCTAACCCTTCCTGCTCTCTCTCTCTCTTCTCCTTGTATCGTATCATAGATACAGCAAAACTATGCATGCATATTATGCAAAGAGATTCAGATTCTATCAGTAATCTGAAATCTCAATCCTGCTCAGTGTGTGTATTGTGTATCTACCCTCATCCTCTTCGTTGTCGTCTTTTCCTATGTACAGTTATACCTAACTAGTTGGCTTTAATGTGTGCTCCAATTGATGGTGCGGTTGACTTAAATGTTGGAGTTAAAGGAGCGGGAGCAGGGCAACACGAGCGCAATCACAGTCACATCACAAGCATTTCCCTCCCCTCTAAACAACATTTGGATTATGTGGATTGTGTGGATGCGTGTAAAGTGTATACACTTTAGTTAATTTAACCAACTAGAAGAGACTTAACGATTAGATCATAATATAATGCAAAAGATCAGAGTCCCTACACTTTGTGTATGTATTTATGTATGTATGTATGCATGTATAATAATGATGATGATGATGATGGTGGGGAATTTAGAGGGTAAAGCGAGAGACTAAGTAAAACAGAGCAAGAGAGAGAGAGAGAAAGACGGCCACCCGCCAACCATTTCATTTCATTCCAGACCCAACGAGGCTAGTATCAAAAGAGATTTTAATTTCAGATTTCAGATATTTCCCACACGTTGTCACAACTCTCACAGTCTGCAGTCTACAGTCTTTGCATGTGTGTGTGTGTGTCGCAACTCTACAAGAAGGAAAACAACGGAGTGTATTTATATGTAGGTATGTATTTATGTGTGCAGTTGCTGCTTTTTGGCTGTGGGTCTGGCTTGGTACGAAATACTATAACTATACATATGTATGTATAGTTGGAGGTGGTGCATGGTGCTTTGAAGAAACAGGCAACAACGAACTCTGGCCATTCATTCGTTGGTCTTGGTAAATACAGCAGAAAACCACAAAACTAATTAAACGAGCCAGAATGGAACAGCCAGAAAAGGAGAATGAGAACACACAACAAGATAGACAAGAGAAACAGAAGAAAAAGAATCAGTATCACAAGAAAATTGAGTGAATGAAGAAGGTCGATGGAATCCACATCCACACATTTTTCATTCAGGACTTTTCCCAGGACTGAAAAAAACCAAGTTTGCTTTTTTTGACTTTGTTCTCTCTCACTCATTGTGTATTTGAAAGCTAAATAAAAGGGACGGAACGTTAAACACTAAACGCTGACGATTCGACTATTTAACCATTTGACTGTTTGACTTTTTGACTGTTCAACTTGACATGAATCGCACTTATTCTTTTCTCCGTCTTTTTTCTTGGAGATACAAACAAAGATAATGGACACTATTATGCACTGTGCACGTACAACGTACATATCATAAATGGAAGAAGGGAGCTTGTCATGAGCTTCCCTTTGTTCCTCCCTCCTCGTTTTCATTCATGTTTGAGGAGCAAGCTGGCAATGATTTTAAATTTGGAAAATCCCATCCAACGTCTTTGCAAATTCCACTCTTCAATTTTTCCTGGTTTTCCTTTGCTCAAGCAGTCAAAAAATTTAAAACTTGAACTGCAACAAAATTCAAAATAAAACTTAAGTTACCGTAAAAATGCCACACTGTTGCTATACATACAAGGTAAAATTATATACAGCTGACCAAATTTTTGTTTTCTCCAGATTGAGACTTCAAAAATGCGAGGACGGCGTCATAAATCTTGTAAAAAAGGTGAATATGTTGCGTAAACTTGACAGGCTTTTAAATAGTTGAGAATTCTCCCACACAACCTTGTAACCTTGGGTAAAATGCATATTTTCTACAGACATACATATACATATGCATGCACGTTTGGTAGTGGACTTGACAAGAGTGTGATTTAATTCATGCTTTAGCATACTGCGTCGTGCATACATATGTATACGTAAAATACCGTATAATATTTCACATTTGACTTCGATGATGAAGTAAATTGTCGGAAGGGGATTGGTCATATGGCACTTGAAGCTGACAATCTCTCTCCGCATCTACATCTACCTCCCCAACTATGTATGTATGCATGTATTTCATAGTATATCATACCCGGTATTTCCACCTTTGATGACTGATCAAAATCGAGGAGGGAAATACAGGCATGTGAATGCGTAACTACGATACAGGTGCATAAAATAGTGGTCAAAATACCTAATAAATTTCTCTGTCACCGATTCTGCAATTTTAGGGACAGGTTAAAACTGCAATACATGGTGCGTAATATACATACATATACATAGTAAGGGAGAGGAAAAGTGAGTGAACGACCACCTTGGCTAATCAATAAATTCAAATTAAGTACTTGTCCTCAGCCCCGCGTCGTACAAGTGTACTTGTACATTGTGCATACATATAGCACAAATACACATCTTTATTATTGTTCTTACATTTACATGTATATTACACGCCCGTCAACCCCACACCATCATATTATACAGTACAAAGGGGACAAGTCAAAGGAACAGAGGAACAGAAGGAAAACAAGAACAAGATCGACAGAGCATTGTTAACGCAATCTTGATCACACATCACGACCACGACCGCATAGTTTTTCGCACCAGGACGTCCAGCTCGTGGAAAATGGAAGAGAACAAGAACAACCAGAGATTTGGCATGAAAGCAACCATATAGCTGCAGAAATGAACCCATCATCCTTTTCCCAAGAACTGAGCAAGCTTTTTCTTTGAATTTTGACTTTTGTAAACTGTCAAGTTAACTCTTTTAACCTTTTAAATTAAACTTCTAATTTTTGCACAGTAAGTTCCCACAAAACTCATTTTTCACGGGGTGAAGCTAGAGCTTAGAGAGTTAGTTTAAATTCAAAAATTTCGTGCAGAAATTTGGGGGAAAAATGCAAGAGACGGCCGTACAATTTCCATAAAGCATGGATATACGATATTATAAGAAACCCTCTCGTCGTCTATCCTTGAAATCTATATTTCCTTATCCGCACTTTCCTTTCATAATTTATGCAAAAGCTGCCGGAATTACATTACGATTAAATTCACTCTACTTATCGACTTCCATCTTATCGCCCCGGACTGCTTAAACCCAACTCGAAATTCATGCATTGTTTTATATACATACACTTTGCAAAATTTTATTTCCAGCTTTCGAAGCCCTGAATAAGAAATAATGTAGTAAACACAACTTATTAAATTAAAACAAGTTCGCGCTTCGCGCGAATCTTGTTTCTAATGTTTCTTTAAAATATTTGTTATTATTGTACAAAACGTCCCATAGTTACC
>JAQIVE010001231.1:0-26558 GCA_034698285.1 Sminthurinus bimaculatus
TTTGGAACTCTGAACTCATGAGGGCGAGTGCGAGGTCCAGATTTTTCAACCTGCACTCATGAGGGCGAAAGCGAGGGCCAATATTGAGGGCTTGCACTCATGAGTGCGAGGGCGAGTGCTTGCCGTAGTGCCCACTTATGGCCTTGATATGCAAAGAGTGGGCACGTATAAAGGGATTTGTATTTAAGTAAATGATTTGGAAACCAAGGGAAACGGGATATTTATTTTAAAAAATAACGGCTAACGGTGTTTTATTAAAAATACTTAATCATGTAAACGAAATAAATAATTTAGGGTTGAAATAATTATCAATTAATTATGTTAGTCGGAAACAGACTCCTTTGCTTTGTTACTTTTCCTCAGTTTGGTCAACCAAAAAATGGTGGTGAATGCCGTGATAATAACGGCGACACTAAAAAAGTCCACATAAACCAGGATGGCAGGGGTGTTCTCGACACTTCGGCCGACAATAAGGGGATAGACAGCCCCCATCAGACCGCCAGAAACTGTGATGATGGCCGCAATGGCATTGGTCACGTACAAATGCTCCTCGATGTAACTGTAATACCCGGGATAGACTGTTGACCCGCTCACGCCCAGCAGACATGCACCCACCCACAACATGGGCACTGACGTTTGACCTGGATTCAAAGCAACGTAGAGGAATATGAAATAATTTTGACCCTCTTATATGTACATAGGCTGGGAAAATTCAAGGATAGCAACTGACCTGCGAGCAGAAGAATGAGGTTAGCGGTGATGATAAGTACAAAGTTGACCACCAGGATGATTTGTGGAAGGACGCGCATCACTATGAAAATTCCCGCGAATCTTCCCGCCGCAAAGCCGATGGTCAGACCCGTCAAAACTCGGGCTGCCTCCGCCTCACTCAACCCCACCTCTGAGTATACCGCAAAAGTCGGGATGAACTACAAGCATAATATACAAAGCATTATAAACATCAAAGCGTTTTAGTAGATGTCCTTGATTTTCGATGGTAAGTAAAGGGTCAACTTCTGCCCCTTTTATATAATTTCAAATTACCTGCAAGAAGGTGATCTCCATGCCCTGATAGACGCCCAGGGTGCAGCAGGACAACACTAAAATGACAATCATCCGGGCCCTGCTCCCTTGTTGCGACGCCGTCTTTTGCACCTCAACTTCCTTTTCTTCTTCTTCCCCTGTTGGCGGTTTATTCCCGCGGTTTTTGAAATAAAGGAGGATTTGAATCAAAATACCAAGGACGACAACGAATCCGGCAATTGTAAAGGGAACCCCAAGTTTGGACTCGAATTTGGGCTCAGCAGAGGAGGAGACTGGAATAATTTCAGTTGTACCTAGAGTGGTACTGAATTCATCCTCGTCTTCCTTGTCCCGGAGGAATGGCGCCAAAATGAGGGAGGGCACGATCGTGCCAAAGGAGTACATAAAGTGCTGCGTCAGAATCCACACGGCGGCGTCCCCTCTTTAAATATTTTTCAGATTTTATTTTAAATTGATGAGATTTTTAAAGTGGGTACAAAAATTATAGAAAATTGTTGGGAAAATTACCGCCAAATGTCGATAATCCAGGCCACTTGACCTGTGTCGTAGCCTCCACAACCGAAACCCAGGATGGCAGAAACTACAAACGTCCATCATGAATAATAAATGTTTAAGAACGGTGTCTTAACCATTTAAATAATTGAACGGCGTTGAATTCACTCACCAACAAAGAATACGGTCATCGAGGTCAAATGCGGGATAATAAAAAGACAGGCGGCCATAATTGAAAGGAAGGATACGACGGCGACTTGTCGATGCACCAAGTTGTAAATAAAACCGGCTGGAAATATTAAATGCATTTATGAACTTTATTGCATCAAAAATATTGATTGAAGAATCCCGTAAAGATAAAGAATTTAAAAAACGTACCTGACATGGCCCCGGCTAAATACGATCCGGTGAGAATTGTGAATACGACGGAAAGGTCTTCCGTCTCCTTGCCAAACTTGTCGGCCAGGTCAATTTGACAGGGTCCCAACATGTTGTTAGCTACTCCCTACGATTGATTGTGTAAAATTCATCATTTTTTAAAAATTAAATTAAGAAAGTTTTATTGAAACTGTGTGGACAAACCAGAGCAAAAGTACAGTAGAAGACGGCGGAAGATGTGATGAGTTTTTTCCGACGGGACGCTCTGTCTTCATCTCCATTTTTGCCGTACATTTCAATCTCATTTTTATTTTGGTCAATGTATTGGGCTTGGAGGGATTTTTCACCCTTCTCTTCCTCCGGCTCAATCGCCATCTTCCTCAGATCTTAATTTTTAACAAATTTTGAAAGCCTTGGTCATTTAAACCAACTTTAATGTAGTAATTAGCAGCTCGGAGTAGCTGCGTCGACACTAAAAGTAAAGTTGGACGTGCCGTGGAATTTGACGGCTACCCTTTTATCAAAGGCTAATAATGGGACGTGTGTAACAATTTTTATTTTTTATTTACATACAAAAATCGTAAAAGCAAAATTAAATGAGCGTGGACTTTTCCAAGTTTCAAGTGGTCCGCTGGAAACATCAATGCAGAACAGACATAAGTATAAGAGCTCTGTTCAATCATGGCACGGATTGCATTGTTAATTAAAACGTGTCTTTTGTTCTAATTGCGATAAAAATGTCAACGTTGCAAAGGCTGACTGAGATTGTTCTTTATTATCTGACCGGCCGATGTATTTAATTGATCGGTTATTCGAAACTAAACGTTATCAGCATCCACAAGTGTGATAATGGTGCAAGTAGATATAAGAACAATAATATTTATGCAATCAAAAGGGTTGTCAAGTATTTATTTATAAAAGTGGAAACATTTAAATGACTTGATTTGTCAATTAGCAGGACAATTAATTGCCATGTTCCTTCAACCAAAACAAAGGGATGACAAATAAATGAATGCGAATACAAAGTAAAATTATTTTAGACATTGTCCAACTTCCAGCATTTATTGTAAAATTTATTTTTAACAAATGATGGTACAAAATTAAAAGTCGATGGCATACAACAAGAATAAATAAGAAATATGTAAGATCTCTTCATGGAGTTTATGTACAAAAATATGTCTGGAAATTAAAATTAAAAATGACAAGTTACAAAATTCCTATTTAAAAATAAATTAGTAGCTGTAGCCTCCAGAGGACTGTTGACTGCTCACTGGACACTGTTGACAAGTGGGACATTGTGGACACTCCGGACAGCTCTTGGCTGGGGGTAAATATTTTCCATTGGGGGCTGACGTCGAGGTGGAGCAACGGACACTTTCATACACGGGGACTTGGATCTGCTTGTCCTGGAATGTGGGCACCTGGATCTCTCGGGGTTGGAAAGTGGGCACTGGAACCGGGACCTCGACAAACTCTGGAACCGCCACATTGTAGTCTCGATACTGGACGTCTCTCTGGACCACCAGATTGGGACGATACTGGACATCGTCCACTACCACTTGATTATCCTTGTATTGGATCTCCTCCTGAATGGCGACTTGAGGTCTCTCCTGGATCTTGGACTCCTTGACCTGGAAAGGTCGATCGATGACCTCGTGCTCGTGGACAGGGACATCTCGGTACTTGTACTCAACCTGGGTGATTTCTGTGTCCCGGTATCGGGGAACCTCAACAACAACCTCCTTCTCGTTGTACTTGATGACCTGACGAATGACCTCTTGGGGCTCATACTGAATGACCCGAACTTTTTTGACCTGGGGTCGACTACGATACTCCTTTTGAACGACTTTGTTGTCCACATATTGGATTTTCTGAACGAGGACTCGTTTGGGGTTAAGTTTGACCTGGTTGACGACGACCTGGCTGTCTTGGACGACGGGTACGGATTTCCTCACGACCCTGTTTTCTGACTGAATTTTGACACGCTGGACTTGTCGTGGGGTGACGAGAATCTCCGTTTTTTGAACGGGAACGTCTCGGAAAGTTGGGACGTCAACGGGGACTGGCTTGAAGGAGGGGACGACGACCTCCTTGTCCACGAATTTGGGGACCTGGACAGTTTTGGGTCGTTCTTGAGTGAGGATTTGAACAACACCGGGAGGGCAGGCGGGGAGATTATTGTTGGGGTTGCAGTTTCGGGGTGCTGGGGTAGTGGTGGTGGTGGTGGGTTTAGGATATCTGTAACCCTCTTGCTCCGGCTGTCTATTGATATTAATATTAATATTGGAGGAGGGTGCAAAGTCATTGAGGGGGAGCTGAAGCAGTTCGGACACGTCGGGATCTGGGTCGGCTTTCGGAGTCCCGAAAGCGGAGCAGACGACCGCGAAGGAGATGAACAGTCTTAAAGCGTGTCTCATCTTGAAATTTGTGCGTGTGTGTTGCCTTGACTGAAAATCTGCAATTGAAAAGATGTCAGACTGAATAAGAAGGGAAAGAATGTCAAGTGCAGGGGAATAAATAAATAAATATAAATAAATAAATGCGTGTATACGTAATGCAGGTAAATTTAAATGGAGTAGCAAAAATGTTTCTCAATTAGACTTACCAAAGTGGCAGACAGAAGTGAGCTGACCGCCTCCTCGCGATTCCTTTATGGGCAGAGTAAACAGTAAACACACTACACTTGGAGAAAATCTCTCAATTTATTTATCTATTACGTTTTGAGTGTGTGTGGGTGTGAATGAGTGTGAGAGTGTGGGCAAATTTCGTAATTTTGTAGTAAATGGTCTAAATATATTACTGTATAATGGCACTTTTGTTTTATGTGAATTGAAATGGAAAAGCAAGGAGAGGAGATGAGATGAGAAGAGAAGCAAGCAAAAGATGAGGATGAGATGTGCACTGGCTCGCTTACCGTCTGCAAATCTCAACTGGTCACTACAAATGAAACGAAAAGAGTCTGCGGATTCTCAATCAACGCAAACGTGTATGTGTACAATGCACAAGGCGACCAACAATGACGAACCATTCTTTTGGGGGGTCGGCGTCAATTTGCCTGCGTATATGCATCCATCTTTTATCCACTACAATTGGCAACATTGTACTCAACTTTAAACTAAAACAACAACAGTAACAACGTTTTGACTTGTCTCATGTGTGTAAAGTGTAAATTGTACCTATTGGAAATTGGAATGATCGTAAAACTTGACATTCCCGATGGTCGATTTGTCATTTCACCTTCAAAAACCTTCCAAATTCCCCACAAAAATTGGTTCCGCAATTTTTAACTTGAATCATTTTTCTACAATGACGTTTTAGGTGAAATAATGTATCAAATTTTCTCGTTTTTTGCTGTAAATACAGTATCGTGATTTTTTTTCCATATTTCAGTGAATAACCTGAGCATGAAATTCAACTCGCTGTTTGTCTTGTACAAGTCCGTTTAATCCTCCTCTCTTTACACATCAAGCCTCAAATATTTCACATACTTAATGAAATACATTGTGTAAAATGGGGATTAACATGAACATTATAAAGTTAGCTTTAAAATTCCGAGTCATTGTTTTGGCTCAATCTTAATCTTTTAAGCACAGCTCAGCATAGGTAACTATTTCATAAAAATAAGGAGCTGAGCGTTTCAGCAACCAAGCTTATGTATGTACATAATATATAGATTGTAGATAGTTGCAATTTTTCCAAAAGGAGACTTTGCACTTTATTTAATTCATCTTTTGCAAAAACTTGTGTGTGTGACAATTTGTCAAGTAATTGTCAAATTGTAGAGTGAGACTCATCTTGAAATTGACTCTAATTGACTTGTACAAATTTTCCAGATCGAACGAGATGTCTCGTGTGACGACAAAATGTTGAATCATAAATCCTTCGGCAATTGACTACTGAATTAATTAGCATCACGAGCACGTTGGAATTTAATTGCGATGCGGCGGTGGCCCAGGACTGATTTTGACTATTAGGTAGATACTAGATACATAATACATGGTGAGTAGTAGTAGTAAAGGCAAAGAAAAGGATAAAATGAATATTCATGGAGCGAAAGGAGTTTGCGAGCCAAACTCGTTCTATGTATCATACATATGTGTTATGCATCGTACTCACTACTCAGTACTCAGTGAATGAATAAATTGAAAAAATGGGGAGAGAGAAGACAAATTGAGCGTTTGGCTGTCCACAAATTTGGATTGGATAATTGGCATGTGAGTAAGTGTAATAATATGTAAGTATGTAAGTGAGTGAGTGTGTGGTGTAACGGAGAATGAGATGTGAATTTTTTCGCGTGTCAATTCATCACGCCGGCCCAACAACAATAAATATCAGCATAATACATAATATATTATATAATGCGTGTATGTACTTATATGCATAATATATTGATGTTGTGTGAGTTATGATTTCATCTGCCAAAAGTTGTGTTGTTAGTTGTAATGTGACTTGCTGACTGACTGACAGCGAAAGTGATACTTTACCAACATTTCTAATATTTATTCGACTCGTAAAACAAGTTAAACTCCTTGTTTTTTATCTCTCCGATTCTTTTTTTATGCTTGTTATTCTTGTCCATTGTACAGTACATTGTACAGAGTACAGACGCTTCTAAAAACATTTCAAGTGATGCAACCGAGGAAAATTTGATTATTTAGCTGCACTCAAGTTTTCATTGAGTTCAGAATGCAATGAAGAATATTAATTATGAATATTAGCGTGCAATACATGCATTTATATTTGAGGATAATTCGACACGCTGATGATCAATTTACATCATCTAATGTAGTCTAAAAAAATAAACGCGCAATCTTTTGCTGTTTATTTTATGGTTGATTTGTTGGTTAAAATGAAAGCTGTTTAGCTGCTGCTGTTGCTGTTGTTGTTGCTACTGTTTTGTAATTTGCAAGTAAAGTTTTTGTATTGTGATTTATGGCATTGATTTTTGAGGAGAAATATGTAATAATATATAATAATATGATATTGGAGATAAATAAGCGTTGATAATTTTGCTTTGATTTATCATTGAGACTCGGCCTGCGTAGTAAAAGTGCAATTAAAATGATTTAATGAATGTATTTAGTTGAACAGAAGCCGTTTGCCTTCTCCTTTTTTTCGTTCTTTCTTCTGCTTCTGATTCATCCCAAATCCCAAAGAGCTGTGAGCTGTGAGCTGTGAGCAGAGCACACAGCGTCCGCAGCATCAAAACGTCCCGTCCGTGAGAGGATCGTCATAAATTATAAATATTAGCGCTTAATTGCACCATAATATCGTATACTTAATGTGTAATGTATGTATATGAGAGCAGCAGCAGCCAACAACCTGTTTCTCTCGATTCACTATAATAATGCTTCATGCATACTTTTTTATTCAATATTTGGTCTTGATAGTTCTGCTCTCCTTTCAACGTCGTCCAATTTCCAAATTAAATATTAAATATATACATACAAACTACAAACAAAGTGTGAAAGTATTATGTACATGAGAAAAGAGATGGTGCTTTAATTGAATCCTGTACCCCCGACTGATGTGGCTAATTAATTATAATTATATTTATTAGGACGCTGATCCGAGTCGCGGACAAACTGTCAAAAAATGTAAATACATACACATACATGCATACGACTTTGGTTCCACTTGAATTGTAAAAGCATTACATGCTATTATATATTTGAGATTTTTGATTGATGGAAATTGGATCAAGATCGTTATCATTTTGCATTTTTGCACACTTCTCACCTCTGAAGGAATGAGACAAAGGTCAAATCATCATCAAATACGCAGATTCACTTGTCAACAACTTGTTGCACTTTGTTAGTTAAACGTTTCCACTGAAAAATTCATTCCAAATGAGTAACTTTTAACTTTCTGAGTGAGTAATGCAAAAATTTCAATGACGGTTTCAAAATGAGCGGTCACGACCGAACTGATGGCGACAGAGCTAAAAAGCATGGAAGGAAATTTGTAAAAAATGCAAAGACAATTTTTATAAATACTTGAAAGTTTAGTCAAATGGTTTAAAGTCATCTAGACAGCGGATAAAACAAAAATTACTTGAAAAATTACGCAGAAATAAACGAATCTTGTTAAAAATGTCTAAAAATAAGAGTTTACGCCACAACGCGAGCACGAGTTTCCCCTGAACTTGATTCTTACATAATATATCTACACGTGCTATGGAATTTACCAGCGAAAATTAAAAGTTGCATAAAATTACAATAAAATCGTGCGTGAATTGAGTTGTTGTCATCAACCCCGAATTTACTGTTGGATTTTGCACAATTTTTATCAGCCTAGAGAGAGAATAAGAGTACCTATAAAAAATAATTACATTTTGCTCATTGTCTTTCGAAACGGGTTTTTTCCAATTCATCCTCGCCTTTTTTGGGAATATGAATGAATTATCGTCAAGTATTAAGTGATGAATGAAGGAATGACGGACTGACTGAGTAAGTAAGTGAATGAATGAAGAGCACGATGCAGGACATTTTTTGGCTGTTTCCACTCTGTCTTCTGTCTCTGACTTTGTCTCTGTCTCGACCTTCCCCGCGGCAAGGAATCCCAATTCCACATATTATCTACTTTAAATACATGTACAATGTGCATGTATGCTGTTATGCACAAAGTAGAGATGCATACGTTCAAAACAAGCCAAAAACTGCAAACGTTTTTAAATATGTAATTTACTCTGTGTTTTCCCTGCTACATGAGCTGTCATAATTTTCAAAACCACGTATGTATATTAGCATGTATGTATAGCTCCGCATCTTCAAACTTGGAAACTTTACACCTTCCTTGAATTTCATGCTCATTTTTTTGTTACACATCCAAAATCATCAAACATAATGTAGATATCGACGATTATCTTCCTTTTTTGTTTTACCTTGCTCATTATTATGTTGTATACATACAAAGTGACAATGAGAAGGATTTAACGTCATTTATCAGTCCATATTGTAATACTTGTGCATTTAAATAAAAATACGAATATTTACGGCCAACTAAATAAACGAATTTAATTATGAGAGCGAATGCTTACAATGTTGCAAATTTTCACTTCAGCAGCCAAAAGCACTGACTGATGACTGACCCCCCAAAAGAGGCACCAAGCTCTTGTTGCTGTTGACCACCTCATGAATTTCCACTGTGTCAGTTGTCAGCAGTGGCTTGGATTTGTCTTTTTGTGACTGTGACCACTCTGCTTGCTGCCGTTGTTGAGAGTGGAGAAGTGCGACATACACATACACAATACACACAATCACACAACATCTCGACACTCGACATTTACAAGCAGTCGTCGTCTCTCCGTCTCTTCAGCACTTACACATCGATTTGGGCAGTCAGTCACCCACGCGCTTATTGCTGTATTATTGTTCAACTGCTCTTGTCTTTATTACATTCATTCCTTCTTTCGTCTGTGTCTGTGTGTGAGCCTTCTGCAGTTTCATTTTAATCTTTTGATTGCTGACAGTTGAGGAATCTGCCCAAATTTGGCGGTGAGTTTATTTATTTATTTATTTTTCTTTTCATTCTCATTTTCATCTCACACTTGATTCTTGTCAATGTTACTTAACGGCATTTTAAAGCCTTCTCTTTCATTTATTGCCATTACGCCACACATTATTCAGTCCCACACATTTCTATTACGTATAACTTGTAATTCCCTTGAATGACACACAAACTTAAATAAAAACAATAAAATATCAAATTAATTTTAATATCAATTAAATTTTTTCAGAATTAAAAATGAAGCTCCGCCAATCGAATCGAAGTTTCATTTTTGTCCTCGCCACACTTTTCTGTGCTTTCACACGCAAAGTTTCTGCAGACCCCGATGTAAATGAGCTGGTTGGTGGGTACAACAACAACAATAACCCGGATCCGGATCCGGGATGTGGTCATTATTTGCCCCCCGCGGGTGAATGCACTCAACAGTTTACCCGCACCGAGACCCAGTACATTGATCGCATCCAACAAGTTGACCAGCTCGTGGAGAATCCCGTGGCCATAAACCGACCCGTGGATCAACCCTACCCCAACCCTGTGACCGTCGACCGCCCCGTGGAGCAACGAGTCACCATTTCCGTGGACAAGATCCAAGAGACCGAGGTCACCAAGAAGGTCAGCAATGTCAAGGAGGAGGAGGTCCCTGTGTATGTTCAAAATTCCATCTTGAAGGCGAACGTGCAGTTGGTGGACGAGCCGCAGATTGAGGAGCAAATCGTGTATGTCAACCGGACCATCGTCGTCCCAGAAATCGTCTATGTGGACGAGGTGACCATTGAAACGGAGACCGTCGTCGTGCCTCAAATTGTGGAAAAGGAGGTCATCCAATATGTGGACAAGGTCGTGGTTCGAGAGGTCCCCGTCTATATCGACCGAACCGTGGTGCGGAAAATCGTCGAGTACATTGACCGACCCCAAGTTCAAAAGAAAACCATCTACGTGGACAGACCTCAAATTGTTCCCGAGGTCGTGGTGGTCAACCGCCCATCCATCCAGACCAAGGTCAAATATGAGACTCGGGACGTGGTCATCAGTCGACCTGTGTACTACAACCGAACCGAGATCCAGAGAGACATCCAATACATTGATCGGCCAATTGCAGTGCCGACTCAAATTCAAGTGCCCGTGGGTGTGCCTGAACTGGTGGAGAAACCCGTGGCAGTTCCCTTCCTCGTTGAACGACACACCCCTGTCAGTCTCCAAGTTCAAGTTCCCTGTGCCATGAAGAACGTGAGTCGGGAGTATCTGCCCCCTCGTCCAACCCCCACTTGCGCCCCTTGTCAACAATGCCAACAGTGTCCCACATGTCAAGTACGAGAGTCCTCGAGTAGCGGCGGCTATGGCTATCGTCAACCACAACAACAACAACAACGAGCTCACGTCATCACTGAAGATGCTTATGCCGTGGACTCGTCAAATATCCACTCGCAGCAGCAGGAGGGCGCAGGTCAAGAAGACGTTTTGAACAATCCCGGGTGGACGCAGTGGATCCCCTCATTTCGAAACTTTGGCGGCAAAATTCGATTTGCCGATAGTTAATTTACACTCCAATATTTAAGTCATTAATTTATAAAATTTTATACTGAAATTATTTACTTTTGCCTCATGCTGAAATGAACAAAGCGGAAGAATAATGAAATAAAATGAGATGCTGAGATATTGTTTGTAATACAATAAAATATAAGTACGGTTACGAAAATTTAATTTCACGTATAAGTACGCCTTATACACATAAAAACAACTTCTCGACTGTTTTTTATAACATGATTGGAAAAAAAACTCCATAAATTTTAAGGAATATAGAAATTCCGTTTTGCGAAAAAGAAAAAGTGAAAACACCTATAGCTTAGATCTGGGCCAATCAAATTAAATTCAGAATCAAGTTTTATTCCCCCTGGCTTTCCAAATGCTCTGAAGGCTCTTCTTGTCGACCCGGAGCTTGATGTGGTGGATGGGCTTGATACGTTGCGGGAATGTTCAGATCAAACTCAAATTCTCCTGCATGAGTGCTCGTCACGTGCTTTTTTAACGGCCGATTGTCTGTAGATAAAAAAATCACAAGTAAGTAAGCCATTTTCTTACACATGACATGCAAAGAATTTTAACTTTAGCTTATGTGTTTGTGTAAATTATAGAAAGTATAAAAGGTTTTTGCTGTATTTCTTAAAATGTATAGTTTTATATGCATTGCCTGGAAATGCGGAGTCACAAAAGGCACACCTGGGAATAAAAAATTGTTATAGTAACATTGTAAACTGTAAAACAAAAATAGGAGAACAAAAATTTTAATTTAATTATTACTTGTAAGGTCGTAGTTTTGTATGGGTCTGCTCGTGACGATCTCTGGAGGTGGAGGAGCTAAATTTCTTGTCGCAGAATTGACAGGGGTTAACTTTTCCCTGGTCGCCCATATGAGTTCTCTCATGCCGTCTCAAGTCAAACGATTGTATGAAACTTTTTTCACAGGGATAGAAGGAACAACGGTGAGTCTTTTCTCCTCGGTGAACTTTCTGATGTCGGTCGTATGCACCCTGACTTTTGTAGCTAGGAAAAAACATACCAAAATTTTTACTCATGACTTTGAATCTTGCGTAATAATGCTACAAATTTTTAGTACTTATAGTCTGTTAGTATTAAGCGAGAGAGAGAGAGAGAGAGAAGATGTATGTAAAGTTGTACCTGGCCCCACAAATCTGACACAATACACGAACACCTTCATGAGCCGTACGAATGTGTGCCGCGATTCTTTTTGAAGACATAAAGGTGGACTGGCAACCCGGAACCGTGCAGGGATATCGTTCTCCAGCATGAGAAAAGGCATGATTCTTCAGATCTTCCTTCCTTTTAAACATCCGGTCACAGTCTGGACATTTAATGGTCGGCTCCTGATGAACATATCGGTGGCAACGGAGCTTGACAATCGTTGCAAATGACTAGAATTTAATTAAAATTAAAATTAAATTCCTGACATCAATCATAAACAAATACGTACAAATTTTTGCACATATTATTATGACTTAAATTATCAATCAGTATAAATAAAAAGTGTGTTTAGCTAACTGGGAATAAATACTTCATTATAATATAATTTGAAAGGAATTAGAAAACTAAAGTGACTCACATCACCACAAACTTCACACATATGGGGCTTAAGATCTTTGTGCTCATTTAAATGGTCTATCATTTGAAATCTATAGGGAAATTTTCTAGTACAAGACTCGACAGGGCAATATGTGACCTTTCGAACCTTTTTGTGAACCTTTTTAATGTGCCCTCTGAGCTCGGCGACTGTAGTAAACGCTTCCTGGCATTTCCCTTCTGCCTTGTAGCATTTGTAGATCTTCTTGAACTGTGGATGCCTCCTCTTGTAATGGGGATAGAGGTTACCACGCAGGGTGGTGGTGAAAGGGCAAAGGTCGCAGGTCAACTTGGCTCCTCCATGTTTTGATGTCGTGTGGTTCCGCAGATTGTCTTTGGTTTTGTAGCGGTTACCACATACGGCACAGGCAAACGGGAGGACCGGAGCCACGTCCACTTTCAAATCTACATCCAAGTTACCTGATGGGGCGTTATTGCAATTTGTATCCGTTTTTTTCTTGGCCGTTGTTCCCATTTTTCCTTTTGATTTACTATTGGCGGATGAGTCACTACAGTGGGAATCCAAGGCGTCGTCCTCCGGCTCAAAATTTGCATCATCCTCTGGGTCATAATTTGTGTCGTTACTACCATCGTCAACACCACTTTCCCAAGGTTCTTCAATATTGCTTCCTGTCCTTTCTTCTTGTGACCCTTCTGCCTTGACTTTTCCTGCCTCAAATGCTTCAGTTTCTGCAACGGGGATTTTTTGTTTGTCTCCAGGAAATAAATATGTCGAGTCGATTTCCGCTTCAATTGGATCCTTCTCTTCGTTATTTTCCACTGGATTACAATTTAAAATTTCTTGTTCTGACTTCATGAAGCAGTCTGAATTTTCATTTCTTTTGTAGTCTGTGAACGAGGAATTTATTTGAGTTTGACAGCCCTTAAAATGTTTTAATAGTTGCGGGAGTTCGTAGAATGTTGCCTAAATGCACAAACAAACATACATACCTCATTAAAATTCAATAAGTTGAATGGGGTATGAAAAAAGGTCAATTACTGTATCGTGCTAATCACGGATAATAAATAAGTAATAACGCATTTAAGTAAACTAGAGTTCGCATCTTTAGCATTTTTGATCATTTCTTTACTATAGCAACTACTATGTACTGTATTTAATTTGTACACACACTTACTTTTTAAATAATGGCATAATACTTGAGATACATCATAACGTACGCATGCTAAGAGCATGCAGAGATTATTTACATGAATACATGAAAGTGACAAAAATTATCGTAAAATTTTAGAGCTTCAATCATTTTAGGTTTAAGTAAATGTTTACCATTGTACTCTGCAGATTTGTCAAAAAATGGACTGGGAATTTTTTATTTTAAATTTTTCCAGGAGAATTTGTGATTATTATTGTCACTTTCACGCAACAATTCAAATTTTAAATACAGTTAGAAATATCAATAAAGAAGCTAATAAAAACATGCAGTTCATTCTTACAAAACATTTGACACAGTGCATGTAATCTTGAAGTTGCCTTAATGCAGCCCTGGACGGGTTGATATTTGATGGTCGTAAAGGAGGCTTCTTTACCAGCGTGCTCCTAAAAAAACAATTAATAAAGCATAAGTAATACATGACAGGTTTTCATTAAAAACGGTAATTCAAGAGCAATTTGCATGTTAAATCTTGAGCTGTGATGTGAAAAAAGTTAAAAAAATGCAGCTTTTGTACTTTTTACGTTGGTTTTGACTTGAAGTGTGATTAATACTGTTGTTACTGCTATTTTTCCTTCTCCTTCTGCTTGCAAGTTTGGTGCTACACGAATTTTCGTTGGGCTTGTTATGAACATCATTGATGTGGGATGTAAAAGAATCCAGAGAGTTGAGTGTGATTGAGCATTTGTAACAGTGGAAATTCCTCAAAATAATCTGTAAACTTGGATTCTCCTTATAATCGGATTCATCGTGAGTCTCCATTCTATCAACTTTCTTTTTGGGGCTCTTTGAACAAAAAGTAAGCCATTAAGCATTTGAAATTGAATTCACTGTAATAATATGATAATGTAAAGTATTTTGACAAGAGATTGTATAAGGATATAGCAAAAGATTCTAAATTACTTGTAACAAAATAAAATCAAAGTATAATATTATATTTTTACGTACAGTCCCCGAGGAACGGCGTCTCCCTCTCAATTATCAATTATTAGCAGGCAAGTTGTGGTGGTAGTTTGACAATTGACAATATTAAAATCCCTATCACGCAGGTACACAAGTAAGCTATTTAATTAATTAGCCAAGATACTGTTTACTGTTTACCTTTACACTTTACATTTACTGTTATGTATTGCCAATTGCCAACGACACTTTTTCCTTTTCTCTCTCTTCCACAATATGTATCTTGAATCGTATCTATGGTTTTTCAAAGTATTTAATCATATGAATGCAGAACTATGTCACTTTATCTATAATTACCTTCGTGGATTTTTACTTTTAGCATGTCACGGATGTCACCTCTAATCCAAAAGTCAATTAAATTTTTCGAAAAGTCCTACATCTTAAATATTTTTCCTGTCTGTGATGATTTTCAAATGTATCCTTCTCCGCCATAAAGCAAGGGGAACTTTGTGAATTTTTTCATTCCTATGCAGAGAAAGAAAAATCTAAAGTGAGACTCACGAGTGTATGTATGTATTATGTATACTACTTTAAATTCTAGATTTACGCATACATTTACGGTAATAATATGACAGAGGTGTAAGTATGTAAACAAACGAAATACTACCGACCAGAAGGCGTAAAACTTACAAAAATATCTATTCCATTATTCTCTATTCATTAAAATCTTACCAAATCTCTAGGAAATTTGATGAGATTGACAAGATTGCCAATTTTTGACAGGGTTTTCATGATATTTCATCAAAATTTGATTAAAATTTTGAAAAAATTGATAATATTGTGAGCCCAAATCGTGTCAAAATTCCATGAGATTTTTTGACATGGTTTTTTCTAAGGGTTGTAAGCTGTATGGGGTTAAAAAATGAATTAAAATTATTTATTCACAACTTGCGACCTTCTTTCTTCAGGCAACTTGACCAATGGTCACGGGGATAGTAAAAATGATTTTTAGGTGACGTTTTGAACGTTTCCGAAGTGAACCAACATTACTTTTGCTAGTATGTCTTATCGCAGTACTCGTATTTGCAAAATAACTTGACGTTATGTGATTTCAGTGTTGTATTTTTTGTATTGAATTGAATTGACTTTTCCTTCATAAAGAACAATGAAAATGCTTTACGTTAAAGTATAACAATAGACAATATTTTTAGTAGCGGCTAAAATATTTACATTTTAGCCACTAATACAAATTTTGTCTTTTCGTCAACTTCAATTAAATGGCTGCGTTCAAGAATGACTTTTATTCCCCCCGATTGCATTTCCGGTATCTAGTCTTCTGTTTAATTCCTTTTGTAGCAATTTTATTTGGAGTTTTGCTCACAATGCAGATTGCAGAATCAAGTGAACAGCACTATGGGATAAATGTGGAGGGAATTGAGGAGTTGGCACTTGCCGAATTGCATTTCATTTCACTGTTACTGGAGAAGCAGAAAAGTTTAGAAACATCTCCAGAGCATTCAAAACTGAACAAAGCTGTCAAAAGGTCAAATAAATAAATAATGCACAACACGCGGAACGAAAAACTCGCATCAAAATTTTAAACCGGTCACATCTCTTTGTAATGTTTAGATGTTGCTGATGTACAAAAAAGTACCCCAACGAATGGAGAAGAGAAATAGATGAGAGAGCTGGAGGAAGTCTCTTTTCTTCACAACACGCTGCTCAGCACTGTCAATATGCAGAAGACAGAAGAGGGAGGGAATCTTTGACGACACCAACTATCCTCACGGCCTAGTTCTGTCGTTGTTCCCATCACACCTTCATTTCCACGTTGATGAGGCGCCTCAAAGTTTTTTCGCTGACCTCCGCGCTAAACTTGCTCAATTTCACGACTCTCAAAAATATGCCCGAAACCAACAGGTTCAAAAAGCGCCGAAAAGCAAGGAATCCAGAGAAGGGTTGAGCAATTCTCAAAAGAGCCAAATTTACGGAGCTCTATGCACCGGTCATGACTTTCAGGTTGTTCTTAAGGAAATTGCAGCTTTTTGCGCTTTAACCAATCTACCATTGAAGATTTGAAGAATTCAGTTTTTCATTAAAATTGAAATGAATTTCTAGACAGATGGTTAAAAATCTAAACTATTCTGTTGGTTGGAACACCAACGAAGTCTCTACTACTTGATTGGTCCTATGAAAATGGAGTTCTTGTCCAGAGACCCCGTGAGTTTAAAGCAAATCCCCAGTCTAATCCAATGATTTCCACGTTATGTGAACGTTCCATTTTTCTGAACAAACATTTAGGATATTGTGCGCATGTATAATGTTGTGGGGCTCAAAGAAATTCAAAGACTCAAAAAGGAAACAGCGGGACACTACAAACGTGGCCAGGGACTTGTAGTTCTAAAAGAGTAGACAATTATTCAACAAAGCCCAACCAAAATTTCCATGGGCATCCAATATGTAGGACTCTCCTCCTTTTGCCCACCTTTTTTGCATTCAACAAATTAAGTTAACCCATAGGTTCAACTGTGTTTCCAGTAGCCGGAGTGGCCGTGGACCCGATCGCGGGCTCGGCAATTTGGTGGTACGACGTCAAAAGTGATGGAACTGGTGATACTATGTCATACCATGAGGGCTGTCCCGTTTTCATGGACCGCAAGAGGATGGTGAGCTTACAGGAGCGCTATTATCCACAGTTCCTCAACTATAAGTGCACTGGTAGGAACGAGCGCTATAAAATACTGGTAAATGGAAATTTATCGTAATGATTGTACTAAAAAATGCAGCATCCTAAGTCAAGTTTAGTTGTTTAATTGTTAACTTACAATGCAATACTTGTAACCAATAATTGAGGAAATAACGGTATGCATTAACCATATCTCCTTTCAAAGCAACTTAAAACCCAGTATTAATTAAAATAAACATAAAGACGATTTAATATCTGTCGTAATCGTTCCAACGTTTACTTCTGAGACATTGCATTCAAAAACAAGTTTTCTTGAAACCTTTGGGACGCGTTGTCATCACGGTAGCTACGGTTCTTTTATTTTTTCGACCATGATCAACAGCTTTGCTTAATTTTAGGTTCTAAATAATCCAAAACTCGCACCAAAAACTTTTAATGGCATTTAAATTACTTATGTGCTCATTTAAAGCTAATATAACCTGGAGGTGGTTTATACATAACAAAAGTAGCAAGCAGTCTAAACTCGCTCAAGGTCATTGTGTAGTTCAAGGACTCTGCCATGACATTGAAAGTTCTTTTGTTTATTTTAGACCGCCTTCTGTCCAGATTAACTTCAAACATCCAATTCTGTATTCAAATCTTGGTAAATATCCCTATTCTTCGTCCGATTTTACATCTTCCTCCGATTTTTTATCCTCCGCCGGTTTCTCATACTCCTCCGCTTTTTTATTTTCTCTCTGTTTCTCATCCTCGCCAGATTCCTCCAGATCAACAGGACGTATGGCTGGTGTCGGATTGTTTGGGATGTTGCCACCCCTAATTTCAGGAATGGCTGGTGTCGGATTGTTTGGGATGTTGCCACCTCTGATTTCACGAATAGCTGCTGACAGTGTTGGCGTGACTGTAGGAGTTGCGTTACTAAATGTGACAGTGTGCGTCGTGAATTCGTCTGATTCATCTTCTCTGGAGTCCTTTTTGCCTCGAATCTCCATCAAATCGGAAGTCGTTTGGAAAGTAGCTGCAGCTGCTGTGTTTAAGGTGGGAATTGAAGTAGTTGTCTGAGTAGTAATTGGAGCTATTTCTGAGCTAGTTGAAGTTATTTCAGAGGTAATTGGAGTTTTTTCTGAGGTAGTTGGAGTTATTTCAGAGGTAATTGGAGTTTTTTCTGAGGTAGTTGGAGTTATTTCAGGGGTAGTTGGAGTTATTTCAGGGGTATTTGGAGTTATTTCAGGGGTATTTGGAGTTATTTCAGGGGTAGTTGGAGTTATTTCAGGGGTAGTTGGAGTTATTTCAGCGGAAGTTGGAGTTATTTTAGAGGTAGTTGGTGTTATTTTAGAGGTAGTTGGTGTTATTTCAGAGAAAGTTGGAGTTGTTGTTAGTGAGGTAGTCGGAATTGTTGTTTGTATGGTCTTTGGAGCTGTTGTTTGTGAGGTAGTCATCGTTTTTGTTTCAGTTTTAAGAGAATTCATTGTTTCAATGGTATTTGGTGGCATATGTTGAGTTGTAACTGGAGCTTGCAAGGTGGCTGGAGTTTTCTGATACGTAGTTGCAATTGTTGTAGTTGTTGCTGCCTTTTCTGTCGTGGATATGGTCCCCAGTGCCGATGTGATTGTTGGTAATAAAGTTATTTCCTTTTCGTTTTCGTTAATCCCTCGCTCGGTAGCAAAGAAAAGAGATGTCAGAGGCACGGGCATTCGTGTGGCTGGTAACTTAATTGTTTTAGTCGTGAATGTTTCGTTTGGGTTTATGTTATTTTGCAAACTAGTGTTGCTGACAAATGAATGGTTGACAAACGTTTGATTAAAAATACCTTGTGCTTTTGTTTTGACTAGCATGGGCAGAATTGTATTTGCAGTCACCGTTTGGGTGATAAGAAAACTAGTTGTGGGTGTTATGATTTGCGTTGGTAATGCACTCGTCACTGGCGTTGTAATGGACCTAATATTTGACGAAGCAAACGGCTGCTCAGTGGTTTCTTCTTCAACTGTTTCGTTATGGTAGGTCATATTTTCAAAGGTCGAGTTCCAAAAGAAAGTTTGCCTTACAATCGTTTCGGTAATAAATAGCTCTTCATCTTCCTCTTCCTTTAAACTTGTTGTTGTCGGAAAAGTAGCTAGTGTTATTACGGAAGTCTTTGTTGTTTCTGCCAAAGTTTCTTTAGTTGTCGGATTCGAAGTAGTGGTTGCTGAAGCGGTAGCTGGTGTTGAACTTGGTGATGTTATTGGTGTGTAAATTGGTCTGATCGTTGATGTGATGGTTGGTATAGAAATTAACATGCTTGTTGGCGTGGTCATGGGCGCTGCTGTTTCAGTGGTTTCCTCCTCAACGGTCTCGTTAAAGTAAGTCTTATTATAAAAACTCGAATTCCAAAAAAAAGTGTGTCTTGCAATCGTTTCAGTAAAAAAAAGTTCCTCATCTTCTTCGTTTGCTGTAGTTGTCGAAATCTTTGTAGTTGTTGTTGCCGCAGTCGAAGGAGCTGTTGTTTTTGCAGTCGAAGGAGTTGCTGTTGTCGCAGTCGAAGGCGTTGTTGCTGTTACAGTTGAAGAAGTTGCTGTAGAAGTCGTAGAAATTGCTGTTGTTACAGTTGAAGGAGTTGTCGCAGTCGAAGGAGTTGCTGTTGTCACAGTCAAAAGAGTTAATGTTGTCGTTGTCGAAGGACTTGTTGTTGTCGTTGTCGAAGGACTTGTTGTTGTCGTTGTCGAAGGACTTGTTGTTGTGGTTGTCGAAGGACTTGTTGTTGTGGTTGTCGAAGGACTGGTTGTTGTAAAAGTCCAAGGAGTTGTTGTTGTCGAAGGAGTTGTTGTTGTCACAGTTGAAGGAGTTGCTGTTGTCACAGTTGAAGGAGTTGCTGTTGTCGTTGTCGAAGGAGTTGTTGTTGTCACAGTTGAAGGAGTCGCTGTTGTCGTTGTTAAAGGACTTGTTGTTGTCACACTTGAATGAATTGTTGTCTCTGTCTTTGAAATTGTTGTTGTCGCAGTCGTAGAAATAGTTGCTGTTAAAGTTGAAGGAGTTGTTGTCGCAGTCGAAAGAGTTGCTGTTGTCGTTGTCGTTGTTGAAGGACTGGTTGTTGTAAAAGTCCAAGGAGTTGTCGTTGTCGAAGGAGTTGTTGTTGTCACAGTTGAAGGAGTTGCTGTTGTCGTTGTCGAAGGAGTTGTTGTTGTCACAGCCGAAGGAGTTGTTGTTGTCACAGCCGAAGGAGTTGTTGTTGTCGTTGTTGAAGGACTTGTTGTTGTCACACTTGAAGGAGTTGTTGTCCCTGTCTTTGAAGTTGTTGTTGTCGCAGTCGTAGAAATTGTAGCTGTTAAAGTTGAAGGAGTTGTTGTCGCAGTCGAAAGAGTTGCTGTTGTCGTTGTCGAAGGAGTTGTTTTTGTCGTTGTCGAAGGAGTTGTTTTTGTCGTTGTCGAAGGACTTCTTGTTGTCACACTTGAAGGAGTTGTTGTCTCTGTCTTTGAAGTTGTTGTTGTCGCAGTCGTAGAAATTGTTGCTGTTAAAGTTGAAGGAGTTGTTGTCGCAGTCGAAGGAGTTTGTGTAACCGTTTTCGAAGGAGTTTTTGTTGTTACATTCGAAGGAGTTGTTGCCGGAGTCGTAGGCGTAGATGCTGTTGGAATTAGAATTCTGGTTGTCGCAGCAGTAGGCGTAGTCTTGAGCGCTGATTTTTTCGTGGTCGTGGTTTTAGCGTTTTGTAGGGTATTAGGTGTTGTTGTCAGGGAGGAAGGAGCATTTGGAGGAGACGTTGCAGTTGTCGTACTTTTACTAGCTGAAACCAATCTTACTAATTTTCTCTGTTTTCGCTCTTGTTCCTTTCGCTCTTGTTCTATTGTTTCTTGTTCTTTCTGGATTTGTTCCTTTGCTCTGCGTTCTTGTTCTATGCGTTCCTTTTCTATACGTTCTTGTTCTATTCGTTTCTTTTCTGTGCCTTCTTGCTCTAATCGCTCCTTTTCTTTGCGTTCTTGTTCTATCCGCTCCTTTTCTTCGCGTTCTTGTTCTATCCGCTCCTTTTCTTTGCGTTCTTGCTCTATCCGCTCCTTTTCTTTGCGTTCTTGCTCTATCCGCTCCTTTTCTTTGCGTTCTCGCTCTACTCGCTCCTTTTCTCTGAGTTGTTGTTCTATTGGTTCCTTTTCTTTGCGTTCTCGTTCCAATCTTTCCTTTTCTCTGCGTTCTCGTTCCAATCTTTCCTTTTCTCTGCGTTCTCGTTCCAATCTTTCCTTTTCTTTGCGTTCCTTTTCTATTTGTTCTTGCTCTGCTCGCTCCTTTTCTGTGCGTTCTTGCTCTACTCGCTCCTTTTCTGTGCGTTCTTGCTCTACTCGCTCCTTTTCTGTGCGTTCTTGTTGTACTCGCTCCTTTTCTCTGAGTTCTTGTTCCACTTGTTCCTTTTTTCTGCTTTCCTTTTCTTTGCGTTCCTTTTCTATTCGTTCTTTTTCTTCCCGTCCTTGTTCTACCCGGTCCTTTTCTTTGCGCTCTCGTTCTACTCGTTCCGTTTCTTTGTTTTCGTGTTCTACCCGCTCCTTTTCTTCGTGCTCTAGTTGTACTCGCTCCATTTCTATGCGTTTTTGCTCAACTCGTTCCTTTACTCGGCGTTGCTGTTCTACTCGTTCCTTTGCTAGGCGTTCTCGTTCTCCTCGCTCCTTTTCTATGCGTTCTCGGTCTACTTGTTCCGTTTCTTTGAGTTCTTTTCCCTGCCTTTGATTTTCTTTTGGTACGTGATGTTTAATTTCTTGTTGCATACCTGCTTCATTTCGATCCCGATGTGATATTTCCTCGTACTTTCGTACTTTATCGCTTTTTGTTGGTTTTGTCTGTACTTGTTCAGTACTTTCGTCCTCGTAACTTTCTTGTTCGGACTTTTCTTCATCAGATTCTTCGCCAGAATCGCTAACGCCTCTTTTATCAGCATTTTCGTGTGGTTGTTTTGAAGGGTGCTTTTTAACAGGGGCCCTAGGGGTGGTTGTTCGTTTTGTAGTTTTTGGTTTAATGATGAATTTTCCAGTGTTGTCACAGAGTGTTGATAGTCGTCGCATTTCATTTTTCTTAAAGTGAAATGTGGAAGAGGATGCAACGGCAGTGGATTCTGGCTCTTTGTTTCCATAGACGACTGCCTGTTTCGAGATAAACATGCGTTTTGTAGAAAAATTAAACGTTTTATTCGTAAATAATTCTAACTGGTGACCTACTTTCTACGATTATTATCTTCAAATCGCAGCCGTTACTAACCCTCACTTTCGCTTTTGTTGGGTATATTTTCTTTCAGGAAGCACTGGCTTGTCATAAACGTGATTTGTCCTCAATTTTGCATGTACATTTTGGGGGTTGTAATGCATAATTTAGTATTGGGATGTAAAGTATCTTAGTCTGGTGATTTTGAAATAGTGTTAGTTTTTAAGCCATTTCTGGGTTCTGATTTTTTAAATGGTATATCGCTTTTACAGCCATCGTTTTAAGCAGTTTAAAAGGGCTTTTAAAAATTCAGAAGTCGGTATATTTGATTTGCCTTTTTTGCTTGACAGCAAAAAAGGCAATGACAACCTTCACTTCCTGATGCGAATAAATAAATCAATTAAAAGGATACCTGGGAATTTGCAACATTTGCATCATGATGTGTGCTTTCTTTAGCATCGGCCGTTGAAATAGCTGCTCCAAGATCTCCAATCGATGTCGATCCGGCTGTCGCGAGTATTTGTGGATGAATTTGACCACCCTTCAAGTTACAAGGATCGTTGTGTATATTGTGTATCGGGTATGGCTTCCGTTTTAAGCCACGCCATTTTGATGACTTTACAAACGGTTTTCTTGTTGCTAAGTAACCTAGAACAAATTAGGATTCATAGGTGTAGTTTTCTTTTGGGAAATGAAGTTAACCTTTCGCAAAAGCAATTAAATGTCTAGGTGATAGGAATTTATTAATTATAAAGTAAAAACTTCCAAGCTAAAATGCCACATGTTCTTCAATCTCAAGGATTTTCACCACCAGACTGCTTTTTTGTAGAGACAGAACCACCTACTCAATACAGGATTTGCTAATTTTTTTCTACGGGCATGTGGCATTCACACCAAAAAATTGAGAGTTAAAAATTGTAAACTGTAACACTTAAAGTAGATGCGACTAGGAAGAATTAGCAAGTCTGGCCGATTTCAGTAAACAAGTGGATCATTTTTACAGAAAATAATTACATTACTTATTCCACCTTGTTCTGTTGAGGCGAATTCGAAGCTCACTAAAATTTAAGTTTGTTTAAAAACAAAATGGTACCGGAAAACTTTTTGCGATTCTGGAACGGTTTTTTTGCAGGAAAACGAGAGCTGGGCCTTGATTTTTTTCTTCCGTCAAAATTCAGACCAACTAGGTTATTAGCGAATCTGTCAAGATTAAACAGGTTAAACGCCAGCTCCCTTTTCAGCCGGGGACGGCCACTGTTTTTGTCCAACTCCAATTTGGACATCTCAAAAATGTTGGTAGATCGTAGTCCATCATCTTTATAGCCATAGTAAGGCCGAAAGATTTCAATGTCCTTCGTTCAAAAACAGTGCCCTAGTATTAATATCAACTCGTATTAGTGTGACAAAAAGTACAAAATTTAAACATAATCCTTTTTTTGACACCGAGCGTCCAAATAAGATACAAAACTAACTAGCTAGCTAAACAATTTGTTAACTTGACGTGTGTTATGCGCCCTTAAATCTTCTGTTAGTGACAGGATTTCACTTTAAAACATATAAGCAGCGTAAATTATTGGCCTTTTGATTTTAATTTAGCCACCGGTGTCAAAACTGCAAAATTTATAAAGTTTAGGCTTGAAAAGTTATAATGTCAGTGATAAACGTCGAGAAACCAAAATACGTATGAGCATTGACAAGATTTCTTTGAGTACAAAATATAACTGAAGCCTTTGGGGCAACAAACTCTCTTGATGCATGACGTATCTGTGGCAACGCCATATATCAACAAATTATGTTTGACCAAAAGCCTCAATTTATAATTTGTACGTTTTTAGCTTTAAATGTATTACTAACGGCGCAAGAGCAACGAAGGATGGTGTGTGTTGATGTAAGAAGACCAAAAAAGCAAATCACGTGCCATGAATTCATCGGAGAAACATAGACAGAATGAAGACCATGCTGAATTTTACATCATTTAAATTTATGAGGAACTATTAAGCAGTTAAATAAAGTCATAACAATAAGCTTTAAGATTTGAGGTTGACTTCAATTTACTGATTTTATTACGAATATAAATTCAGTAATACATTTATAATGGCTTCGTTTGCAGTGTCGCCTTGACTGAAACTGTTAACGCCACAACAAAATTGAAAGTTACTTGGTTTAGGGGCATAAAGTCCGCCGACAGCATATTGAAAAAAGTATTTTAAATTGTAACTCTAGCATGTTTATCTTGACATCTGCGATGTTTTTGCGAGGTTGTACCTATTTTTCTACTATTTATACCTACACATCTAAATTTAAATGCCTTCAAAGTCTTACTCATTGTTCTATTCTATGATCTCATCGTACAAAAACTAAGCCCAAAGAAACGACGAAAAATTAGTCCATCTCAGTCTATGACGTTTTTCACGGTCGACTGTTTTTAGACGCCACATGTTCCGGTTTTGGAGCCTCCTTTTAAGCTTTTGGCGTTTTCCAGTCGTCCAAAATTTTGTGCCTTTTAATGACCCTTGGCTATGAGCCTGTTTAACGGCAAATATCTGTCTATGTCCAGTAAGAAGATAGGATGTCAGAGTATAAATGCCTTCAGATTTAGCCCATTTTTTCCCATTTTGCTTCTGACCTTTTCTAGAACCATCCAAGTAACGATCGATGTCGTACCCTAGTATAAAGTAAGTTATTTAAAAAATTGTTTTTATATTAAACTTAACATGAGTCAAATACAAATAAAAAGGTTTATATTTTGAAACTCTTTGGAAGTTACCGGCATCTGATGAGCGTTTTGACTTTGATTTTGTATTAGAAGTCGAAGAACTTTTGAGGGAAGAACTTGATTTTTCATTTTCTACTTCTTCTTCGTCGGATGTTTCACCAGAATCTCCCTGGTGGACACTGCCACCTCGAATTTCAACAGAGTTGGGATCTTCTGTAGTAGCTTTTTTCTGGGTTGCAGTGTTACTCGACGCTTTAGCTTTACTGGTGTCATTTTTTACAGCAACTTGTGAATGAGATTCATTTTTGTAGTTTTCCGAGCGAGTCGAATTAAATGAAGAACTTGACTTCTTCACTTCCTCTGACTCTTCTTCCTCTTCAGACTCGACCTTGTTCACACCGCCTCGTATTTCAATAGAATTTGGATCTTCCGTCGTAACTTTTCTCGTTGAACGTCTAGTAGTTGGTTTTGTTGTAGTTGCAGTAAGAGGTCCATCATTGTCATCAATCCCTCTTTCTGCAGCTTTGATGTTTCCCTTCTGTTGACGTTCTTTTTCCAAGCGTTCTTTTTCTAGTCTGAGTTTGAGTAGCCGCTCTTGTTCTAGCTTTAGTTTTTCGATTCTTTCTTTTTCGAGACGTTCTTTTAGTAAGCGTTCCTGTTCGATTCTAATTTTTTCTAGTCGTTCCTTTTCGAGACGTTCTTTTAGTAAGCGTTCCTGTTCGATTCTAATTTTTTCTAAACGTTCCTTTTCGACACGTTCTTTTAGTAAGCGTTCCTGTTCGATTCTAATTTTTTCTAGTCGTTCCTTTTCAAGGCGTTCTTTTAGCAGGCGTTCCTCTTCGATTCTAATTTTTTCTAGTCGTTCCTTTTCGAGACGTTCTTTTAGCAGGCGTTCCTGTTCGATTCTAATTTTTTCTAGCCGTTCTTTGTCGAGACGCTCCTTTTCTAGTCGTTCTTTTTCGACACGTTCTTTAAGCAAGCGTTCTTGTTCAATTCTTATTTTTTCAAGTCGTTCTTTTTCGGCACGTTCTTTTAGTGAGCGTTCTTGTTCAATTCTAATTTTTTCTAGCCGTTCTTTTTCGAGACGTTCTTTAAGTATGCGTTCCTCTTCGATTCTAATTTTTTCTAGCCGTTCTTTTTCGAGACGTTCTTTGAATATGCGTTCCTCTTCGATTCTAATTTTTTCTAGCCGTTCTTTTTCGAGACGTTCTTTTAGCAGGCGTTCCTGTTCGATTCTGTTTTTTTCAATCCTTTCTTTTTCAAGATGCTCCTTTTCTACTCGTTCTTTTTCAAGACGTTCCTTTTCTACTCGTTCTTTTTCAAGACGTTCCTTTTCTACTCGTTCTTTTTCAAGACGTTCCTTTTCTACTCGTTC
>JAQIVE010001232.1:0-26544 GCA_034698285.1 Sminthurinus bimaculatus
ACATAGGCCACGAGCTACTTCGAATATAAAAAAGGTTTTTAGGCCTACGTAATCATTGACTTATGTACAAAAGTTAACCAAAGCCTGAAGATGGTTGAACGAACCAGTTAATTGTAATTGAACTTAATAGTAATTAACCTCCTTCGTTTACACTTGCCCCACAAACGGGGTAAGTGTAAACGATCGAGGGGCAAGTGTAAACAGGTGTTTTTTAGACAAAATATAGTACTTTTTTGTACCAAACCTTTTTGAGTAAACTTCCTGGATGCCTTTTACACATTTTTATAGTGTTTACGAAATGTAAACTCTAATTAGCGTAAATTTTGAAGACATAAATGAACCAACTCTGTTTAAGTTAAAAACAAATGTTTTTGACAAAAGTATTAAGCTCTTGTTGAATGTTTACATAATATTAATTGATTTAAATTTAATTCAAGCAGTATTAAATCAATACAGAATGTCAAATAAGGTGTTAATATATCCAGATTAACAAATTTTACCTTTAATTGAGTAAAAAGTTTAACTTTGAAGTTCACGATCTTGAATGTGCATAAGTTTTAGTCATTATGAAGATGTATTATTCTGCTGCTGTATGTTTTCTGCACTTGAAAACTTATAAATCAAGTCTTTAACTTTAATGAACATAACAGCACGATGAAAAACTAATAAGTATGTAAAAATAATTATTTTAATTCAAAGCAATGACAATTGTCAGCATACAAAATAATTATTGTAAAGTGTATATGTATCTTGCATAGAAAATTCAAATTCAAGGACGTCATTGCATGTTTTTACTTATGATTTAAGAACGAAATCCGTATTACAGTATAACCTCTATAATTTCAACCTCCGTAATATCACCCTCCATCGTTTCAACCCTCCAAGATTTCAACTAGTTGAAACTAGGGAATATGACGACATGTAGCCACCTAGCGGAATTTGAACTTTTCAAAAATGTACAAGGTTATCTCCTTTATGAAATAACTTTAGTTGTGGAATATTGACAGAAACTATTGGCTCAACAACAACAATAATGTTTATTACAATATTAAAATTACTTCGATATAAGTGAATACTACATTACTATATTGTAGTAGGTAATTGTTGACAATTAGGGACATTGAGTAAAAGGACATATTACATCACGTATTTCTTTAAATTTTCAATACGTTACATGTAAGATTTTACATTTAATATTCAAAGTTAATAATTTTAATGTGGAAAAATTGCGAGACATCAATAATTTATAATGACGCAAATATTTTATAACGCCCTGACACTGAAATTTATTAATTCATTCAAATTTCATTTTAAATACCTTACTAAAAAATGAAGACCAAGCTTCTAGATGATAGCTGCATTATTAAAAATAAATATATTGATAAGTCAGCGACACGAACTATTCAATTAAACTTCTCTTCTACAAAACTACGAAGGTCTTTAAGTTGTTGGTGCTGCTCAGCAGTGGCATCTTTTTGCTGACTTAGCCAGGACGAGACTTTCCCCAAATGATGAAGTATTTCTTGTGCCGATAGAATTTCCACATCGTCGTCTTCTTCCACATCATCATCGTGATCACAGTCCAGCTCCATATCCCCATTGACCACCTCGATAATTTCCTCGTCGTTAAAAATTTGATAGCCTGGGTCTTCATTGTCCTCTTGCAGCCACGATGCTATATTTTCAGAATCACAATCGGAGCATCCTTCGATGTTCTGTAACATGGTTTCAAAGTGCGAAACTGCAATATTTTCGGGAGGGACTTCTGGAACTGAATCTAATGGCCACAATTTGTTCCAACATTTTTGTAAGGTCTCTACTTTTACATCCTGCCAAGCTTCGCTTGCCAGTAATATTGCTTGAAGCAGTGTGAAACCTTTCCAGAAGCTGATAACTTTCTCCGGGGTATCGTTTTCACCGATAAGAAATTGTCGGAGAAAGCGCTTTCTGTAGTAACGCTTGAACGTTTCGATAACACTTTGATCCATGGGTTGCATGATGGAAGTAACGTTAGCTGGCAGAAAAATGGCCTTGTACATTCCATCCTCCGTTTGAAGTTCATCTGCGGTTGAATGAACAGATGCGTTGTAGAGCAGGAGCAAGGCAGCATCGGGCAGACCATTTTCTTTGTTGTGCTTTCTTGCAAAAGGCACAAAATAGTTGAAGAACCAGTGTTTGAAAAGTGGTTTGGTCATCCAAGAATTATCTTGACTACGGTAGATCACAGGAAGTTCTTGCTTAAGATTTTTCATCCATCTAGGCCTTGCAGACTTTCCAATGACCTAAGTTCAAGAAATATCAGCAAATATTATAACTTCTAACCAACCAGAAAAGTACAAAAAAGGAATTAAAAGTTATTTTTCAGCAATTTTAAAAGATCTTACCATGAGAGGCATGCGATTACTTCCATCAGCGTTAGCGCAACATAAAATCGACACCCGTTCTTTTCTAAGCTTTGGACCCGTGCACGAAGATTCCCTCTTTGAAGCTAAGGTCTTTGTGGGAAGGGATTTCCACATCAGGCCGCTCTCATCCGCATTATAGGTGTTTCCTCTTTTGTAGACCTTGCTCTTTTCCATCATATCTCCAAACTCCTATTTTAATCAAACAAATTCCATATTAAAATTAAACACGCACTGCATGATATCAAAATAGCTGTTCTAATAATGTGAGGTCCTAAATTCTAGACGATAGCTGCAAAAAAAATTATAAGAAAAATTTGGATGGTTTTACCTTGAAGAAAACTGTTCCTGCATCAATGTCTGCTGATAGCCGCTCACCGCAAATGTCAAGTTGGCGAATCCCATGTCTTTTGACAAATTTGGCCAGCCAGCCATTGCTAGCAACAAATTTTTTACCCCCAGTTTTTCCATTTGGAGCACCATTCTTTTCACTTTTATTGCCAACTTCATCTTCATCATTGCCACTTGGCTGATCATGTAGCATTTCATAAAACATCATGGCTTTTTCTTGAATCATCGGTCCCGTAACCGGTGAACCATATCCTCTTCTCTGGGAAAACCATAGCCAAACAGCTTCCTCCAACTTTTCGTCCTTTGTCAACCTCATAGTCTTCCGGCTTAGTGATCCATCAGTAGCTTCTAGTTTCTTGGCATATTCCCTTATTTTATCCTTGTTCTTCTTGATGTAGCTAACCGTTGATTTTGTAACCCCAAATTGTTCGGCTAACGATACGGCACTTTCACCTTCTTCAAGCTTCGTCAAAATATTTAACCTATCGCTTATACTTAATTGAACTTTCTTCTTCCTTTTCGGATTACTAGTATTCACCTCTGAACTTTTTCTTTTAGTAGCCATACTTATATTGTCAGGAAATAAGTATCCTCTGCCAGTATTATTGATTAGATATTTAAGTATAATTTTTAATGACTATGTTTCTATTTACTGTCACTACCTTTTAATGTATGGTAGTAAAAGGTATTATTATTATTGCTGAGTTTACAATTAATTAATGATAGCTGCTAGTTTTGTAAGTACTGAGATGATAGAAATTACACACCAAACACTTTATTAGTTACAAATTGTGAATAAGTACTTACACTTATAATTTAATTTTAGCTGCAAGAACTTGCTAACAGTTAATTACTGATATATTTAACGAATAATAATTAAACACTAAATTTTAGTCTAATACACACCGATAATTAAATTGAGTAAGTATGATATGCAAAATGAACGCAACTGCAGCCGAAAAAGCGTGTGAGAATCGTATATGCATTCGAAAATTCAAATCCCGCCAATTCGCAAGTGTGTCTTGTGCATAAAATCTACTCAACCTCTGAGTTTTCAACTTTTCCCCAATATCAACTTTTTTGGAACGGATTAGTTGATATTATGGAGGTTGTACTGTAGATCTGAACTTTGCCACATCATAAGAATTCCATCAAAGAATGCGGCACGTGGTTGACTTAGGGATCGAACAACTTATTCTAATTCGTAAGCTTTTCAAGTTTTTGCGGGCTATATTTGTTTTTGTATTCGTATTCGTATAATACATTCAACCACAAAGCTTCATTTTTGCATTTATACACTCTTCTCTTCACTCTAACTTGAAGTTGAAACATTATGGACTAAATCTTCTTATTTATATACTCTTTGATATTTATGTATGTATGTGTAAGTCTACTTTCCACTTCTTTCAACACAGCACGTATGGTCTCAACATATTCGCCGAGACTTAACTAGTTGCAAATATCTAAAGCATAAACTGTAATGCCCAATATAACGATACAATATTACGATACGATATAATATTCGTAATGTAGGTAAGTTCTTTACGGAAAATTCGTCCAAATTGTCTGCGTCTATAAGTATAATGTATATACATATTATTATATTTCACAGCTTGAACATAAAATACAGATAGATATACATACATTATACATACATGCATACATGTACTTCAAAGAAGTACAGTGAATGCTGTTTTCGGATCTGGGAATGTCTGTGTGTATTGTGTATATTTCTAGTGGCTGATGATATTTTACAGTGCCTAACAAGCACACGGAGGCTAGAATGAGAGTGGGACTAAGGCTGAAGTTCGACTTGCGAACTCTTCTACTGCCTACTGTACTAAGTACAAAAATTACGCAGACTATACACAGAGCTTTGTAGTGTACGCTGTATGTATTAACACACAGTCGACTGAGAACGAAAGGTATGAGACGTGTGTCCCGGTATCTCCAATGACTGACTATATCTAAAAACTACACACAGTTAAGCCTTGTTGTACAGAGATAGGGGTTTATGTATGTAATTATACCTTGCCGCTCGGTATCGTGCACCTAGATATATATTTTCATTGCCTCTGAGATCCTCCGGATCGGATACTACATATATAGTAGATGTACTACAAATACAGCTAAAACTACAACAAGAACCAGAATCGGAGACGCGGGGGAACGCGAATACGAGAATGCGAATACGGATAGAAGTAGGAATAGGAGTAGGAGAAAACGAATAGCAGGAAAGCATGCAGGTACATACTTATACAGCAGAAGAGAGAGACAAAGACCAGTGTAAAACCCGGGTTCTCCTCTCAACTTCAAGTAGGGAGACTGGCCCTAGTCGCAATTTTGCCGTTCGCCAGCCAGCAAGCAAGGCAAGTTCCTTGCTGCACATTATATGAGCCAGCGTGGTGTGCTTTGGTGGTGGTTTGGTTTGGATTGGTATGTTTTGTGTGTGAACTAGAGGGATAAAGTGGAGGACGAAGAGGAAAAAAAAGCAAAAGCTGTGGCAAACAGGTCCTCAACTTCCTTGCCCGTGGTTTTATCTCTAAAATCTAATGGCTGACTAGCATTTATACATATTATTCCAGAATCCTCCATTCAAAATTGATTCGACTTTGGAGAGAAAAACCACGATAATTTACTAACTCACAAATCTTTCTTACAATTTTGGGATCCATTTGCAAGACAGAGATTAAAAGTTGATTATTCCTCTGATTATTATTATGTAAATAAATCAAGTGAATTATTAGCATTGGAAAAGTATGTGTAAAATTGAGTAAGGAATCTAAAATAAATAATAATTAAGGAACTTTTAAAAATTCCTGCAGTTTTCTAGTCGACCACAAGTTAATATGTTTTGTGATTCTCAGTAAAGTTTTCTAAATCTATCAATTTGCTCAACAACTAAACTCTACTGACGGTGTCTCATATTTACGCTCGTATTAATATTAATATTCACGTATTCGTATTTGTATATGTATATCTGTACGCATTTGTGGTTCTGTATCTCAAGTCTAGCCATATGCGAAAATCTCGTCAATTTGTGTGCAAATATTACAGTTTATAGTGTGTAAGAGTGTGCAAGCCGTGCCTGTTGCTCATCAATCAAGTGAATTGCTGACGTCCATAGTTTTTTTCCGTGATCAAAAAAAAGCGTGTCGCTCTCCTTCCCTATCTCTCCTAATTCTTCTCGAGGCAAAATCCTAGGGCAATAGTGCAAGAAGATTTTTTTTTCTTCGCTTGGAGACGTTTTCGTCGACTTCTACTTTTATTTCAATTCGGATTTGAATTCGGACTCGGACTTGAATAGTACATCATTTTGAATGATCGGACTTTCAGTTACTCGCTCTCACGACGGTGGCTCCAATTTATTGTGAATGTGTTTGTAAAAGTGTCTGTATCTGTATGCATCTGTTTGTTCGGTAGACGGGGGGAAAATCAGCAGTGCCGAGAAAATAGCGCAAAATACTACTAATAATACGGCAAATAGTTATTGAACGTTATTTGTAGCTGAACATAAAAGTTGAGGAAAGTAACAGTTTCTTGTACAAACAAAACAAGGAAGACGAAGGAAAAGAAGGAAAGATATTTCGGAGGAAAAAAAAGTAGTTTTCACACATGTCTGTACAATTTCGCAGTCTCTCTATTGCCCATTTCCAAGTTCGACAAGATCGTTTGACTTGAGAGTTTGAAAGTCTCAAGCAGAGGAAGAAGAAAAAGAAGCAGAGATCGAAAATAACTGCGTACATAAAGAGCTGAGCACATGCGGACAACGAGGTCCAATATATGAGCTAATATGTAAAAAATATCCAAACTATTAAATGTGAAATGAACGCTGCTCCTCAACATACTGACATTCTCAATATTTCATATTTTCTGAACTGACTGGGACTAAACAACATTGAAAAGTCGCCGTGAAGATTTTTCAATGGTTCTATGCAGAACACAAATAGAAGTTCAAAATCCAAGAGCCTACAAATCAAAAATTTCTTCATTGTCTGACGAGTCCTTGAACAGATAACCATCATCCTGGTGTTATTATTATTATTAATGATAAAATCTTGAAAAAAGCTCAGCATACTAAAATGTTTATGATGATCAAGCTGATGTTGGTGATGATGATGACGATGGTGGTGACGCGTAGTATGGAAGAATTATTTTTGGAGAAAAGCAAAAAGATAAGTTTATTAGTCTGCATAGCCCTTGTTGGTCTACCCCAGCTATGAATATGACTCGGCTTAATAACACTGACACCTTTCTCATGTTCATCTTCAACTTCATCTTCTTCTTGTACATCTAAGCTCTCTCTGTCTACATCTTCATCTTCATCTTTATCTCAAGATCCTGCTGTGTCCTCTTCCCTATATCTTCATCTCTTCCTCTATTCCTATTCCTCCGCCTCTTTTTGTAGTGTGGATTGTAACCTATAATTATAATAGTCGAGTCGCCAAGTTACAATTATTATCCTCATGTATGATAGCATTTTATTATTATTATTTCTGTCTTGCTAATAATAATGATAATAATAATTTTTCACGTCCCTCTCTTCGTGCTGGCACATGTATGAATTTATTTGCGACAACCCCAGTTCATTCAACATGACGAAAATGTGCAATTTATTAAAGGAACGCAAATCCACAGAAATTAAAAATAATTTCCAAGGGAGACAATGATGAAATGCTGAGCCCTGGATGGGAACAAACATACAACATACAAAACTTATGAAATAATGATAGTGCAACAAGATGGATTCTCAAGAAATATATCATGATACTCGCTCGCACTGGAGTGTTTTGCCTTACTACACCGAGCATTGAGAAACGGTTGAAACTGGCATTAAAGCGAGTTCAGAACTAGGTAGAATCAGTCATTATGGAAAAATTAAGTGTGGATCTGAAGGAACATGATCGTCGTGTACACCTGATAAAAACTGACAAGTTTGTACTGATATTGTGACACTGTTGAAGGACCAACTCCAGTTCTGTGTTTTTTAACACCGCAGGGTCAAAATCAAAATAATCTAGCGACCTTTGACCTTGTTGCCTTTTTCAAAGTAAAGCTTGCTTTTTCAAGATAATTCTGAAATTTAGTCTCCATATTTCTAAATTCAATTTCAATACATTGAGCTTACTTATTTACCGTGCTAAATGCATAATACGTAAATGCAAGAAAATCTCGTCATAGTTTCCTCATCATACCTTGTCAAAAAAAGTGTCACTCAATTTTTTATAGTCGCTTTCACAGTGATTTGTCGACAAGGAAATAAAAATTGATCAAATATCTGTACACATCAAGTTTGTGTTTCCCATAAAGTATCGAAAGTACACACGTTACAGGCAGCCAACACAATATTTCTTGTGTAAACACGGAACTTGGCTCAGACTTTTCCTTATCTGGAGCCTGGAGTGTGAGTTCTGGATAACTACATACCGGAAAATATCTGTATATAAAGGCAGCCAGGTATGGCTGACAAGTTCTAGTTATCAACTTGTCTTACTATCTACAATACAATACAATGCAATGACTTGGCCGAGTAAGTAATTGTGTGTGGAAATTGTGACAGTGACTCTTCTGTTGGTGTGTTTGTGTCAGACCAAAGGAGGAAGGGAAAAGAAAATAAAGAGACAGACTTGGACGACTGTTGTTAAAGTTGAAGTTGCTGTTATTTTGGAGACATCTCCATTATATTATCACTACGTATTTTGTGTGTTTCGTGCAGTTCATTGTTTGTGTATAGGTATGTAGGTATACATATAATGTGATATGCCATAGTGTGAGTGAGTGTCTATGTTTGTTCGTGCTGTTCTTCGTTTATGAAAAAATAGTGCAGATCGTAGAGCAACGTGAATTATCACACAGTTATAAATGCACATCTATATAGTCAAGTCTGTTTTCTTCGTCTTCCTCGACAGGAGATAAAGTCTAAAACGACAGGACAAAGACGTCTTTTCTTGAAACAGCGGGTGAGTCTTTGATATTTTTTCTATCCTCTTTTTACTCATTAAAAACTAAGGAGCTTGATATGTATGCTGCACAATATAATTGTAGAGTATCATAATATAAAAAATGAATACAATTTTTGTGAAGCAAATGTCATCAATGGAATACCCTTGAAGAATAAACTGGTTCATTTTAGATTTTTCGGTAAAGAAATTTTACGTGCCATTCACATATTGACCTGTTTGTATTTGTAAATACATACAGCTATTTTAGTTACCTTTTACTATTTTTGTTCATAATCTTCAGAGAAACGCCAACGCTGCAATTCAATCTGTAGCAATTTGAAGTCACGGTTAAAAATTCAGGAAAATACATATAAATTTCAAGAAAGATGAGGAGGTGGAATAAATGTTCTTTCAATAGCTCAATTCAAACCAGCCATCCATATGTATACATTATACATATACACACACATAACGGCAATCTATTTTTTATTCGATGAAAATCGCTGTGGTAAAAAGGGATATAGTGAACGGGATATAGGTAGAACGTTTGAGGATATGGCAGTGGAAAGGAAAGGTGGATGACAGTAACTTATGTCAGTCATAAAATATTAAACGGAACCAAGTTTTTTCAGGTAGAAAAAGGACGAGAGTGAAAGATATTATATTGTATGATATGATGTGTAGAGTAAAGAAACAAACTGTTCGATTTTGACGAGGACGAGACGGTGGTGGTGGTGGTAAAGTAAAGCTGTCTCTGTCTCCGTCTCACTGTCTTTTTCTCATCTCTTATTTTCCGGTTAGACGGACGGCCGAATGACTGTTGGATGGTCTAACTACGCGTATGTATCTGTATAACTATATGTACATGTACACATGTGCGCGGATGGCTACAAGTGGATTGGATGGGATTGGATAGGGATGAGTGAGGCCTTTAGGGAGTAATATGATGAAGGTAAGTGCCGTCATTTCTGTATCCAGTCAGCCGTAGTCATCATGGTCATACAAGTGTGTGGCTCGCTGGATGTGGATATGAACCAAGAATATAAATGGAGGAAAGAAACATGAGGAGAAAGTTGGGAAGTCGCAGCCGGAGGTGCACTTTTGTAGAATATACAGGCAAATGGAATGAACATCTCGGTGAAGATGATAAAACTCTTAGTTTGGTTGAGTCCAGCCAGCTGCTTCCTTCTTCACTTTCCTGGTGTCTATCGTTTTCCGTCATTATTTCAGGTGCTTCAGCTTTCTCTCTTTCTCTCTCCCTCTTTCTCTGTCTCTCTCTCGTTCCCGCGTTTGAAGAAAATAGAAATCCGTCTTAAGTATCACAGACGTCCATCGTCTTTATGTTTTTGTTCCAACTCTCACGTCACATATTCTACTTTCCTTAAGCTTTCCTTTGTTATTCTGCATAGTTTGTCTACATCGTGAGCTGTAGTGGTCAGATAAAAATATTACGGGGAAAAGTTTTACCTATATAAATTATGAAAAGTATACATTCGCGACCGTTTTCCTTTTTGCATTGCTCGTACAAAATATATAAAAGAAACTTTGAGGGGCTTATGGACTTTGTCATATACAGGTACATAATGCAAATACGAAAGCCATTCTGCTTTCTTCTGATGTAGCAGTTATTATACTCTGTATACTGTTTGTACTTTTAAAAGCATTTCTAGTTTCGTCGTATTTCAGCACTGAACCAAAATGCTTAGTTATAGTAATACTTCAAAATTTTGTCATAATGAACATCTTGGAACATAAAATGTCCCAAGAATTCATTCGATTTTGCTACCAATGTTGTTAAATATGATGTGTGCTTTCGTCTGTGTATGAACCTTCAGTTCATACACAGACGAAAAATATCCGCCTCGAATTCTTTTATGGGCACAACAGCAGGCTAACAAATGTACGAATGAGCATCAACCTCATTTTGGTGAAATGTTTGTAAAATCATAAAATACAACTACGCTCGTAAAAGCATTGTATAAGTATATTCAAAATCGTCAGCTTTGTGATCAATAATACACAGGTATGACACTTGAATTAAAATGAGAAATTAGGTAATGAAATGAGGGAAAAGTTTTGCACGAAAAAAATGTAAGTATATGTATACATATGTCAATATAAAAAGTGTGTCAACGGGTAACGTTTTCGGCAAACTACCAAACATGAGATATTTTGACATAGAGCATGTATGTGAGTGACAGCATATTTATACATTTCTTAGGCTTTCATGCTATCATTATTCGGCTGCTCACACAATCGTTCCCGCTGTCATTGTGATCAGACGACAGGTAGCTCATCTAAAATGCATAAAACTTGTTGGTTTACAGCAAAAGATTATACTTGTGATGAGCTGACATGATATGTACAAGAGTTGTATGGACAAAATAAGCTCACAAAGTAAAAGTAAAACCATTTGTTAAAGCTTAGTTATTACACGTTACTGCGTATGGTACAATAAAGTATTAAACGGGTGGCTAATAATATAATATAATAATTGCGTACTAATAATTAGAAAGCTGTTATAAAACGGCCACGCGGCAGTCTTAGGCAAGAGGAAAACGTTTTGTTACTAAGGTACTTAAAAACTGTCAACGCGCTAAGAAGTTTAGAACAACTGTATTTGCATTGGTAATTGTCATGGCAGCCATACTGCATAATCGATGGCAGAATTAAACTAACTGCAAATTTCTAATATGTATACAGTTTTAACCACATTTTTGTTGCAGAAAATGCGAATTTTCATGCTATTATAACTTTCCCTGACCTTCTTCAATACTGTTGCTAACTTCTGTGACTCACTTTTTTCGTGAAAACAAGCATTGATCGCAAAACAGTTCATTCAACGTATTGATTTAATAGCCCTCGTTTTCGTTGCTTTGTTTTCCTTTCTCTTCATAATAATAAGGAACACTTGGTGGGGAATAAAGAGAATCTGACCTACCTATCTGACCTAGTAGTGTGGATTACCCTAATGAGTAAAAAAAGAATACAATGTACTTATATATATGCCCCGTGTGCACAAACAGACAAGAGACAAAACCTTATACAGATTTCAGTCCCTTTGATGAAATCACATTTTTATGCAACGTTAAAAGCATACATTTGTGTCATGTTGAGCCTTGATTATACATACAAATTCAAGCGTCGTCGTCAGAGTTATGCCTCTTTATAACTTGTCGACAATCCATTATAATTTGATTGTCAGCCCTTCATTTATTTATTGCAACATCTATGAGTTTACCGTGTTTTTTATGAGTTGACCAAACAATCTTTATAATTGACTCTCTCACTATTTACTATTGGTATCTTCTTTCGCTTTTTCTTCGCGAATTGAAATCGCTATTGAGTATTTCGTTGTAAGCTTAAAACGTCTATCTGCCTGGCTATGTTTCTATGTGTAGAGTAATTTGTGTATCAAATATTATGGAAACAACAGCATGAATTTGAAAGGTGTTCCTTCCTGACAAGCACACTCTATGTGTACGGTCCCATTTTTTCTCTTGCTGACTTGCTCAACTTTTCTCCTAATTTCCATCGTCCAACCAAGTGTCATTTTCATATTTGAATTCGAACGCAACGAAGTCGATAGAAAGCAGAAATACTCCTGGAGGAAAGTTCATCCTCGTTGTGAGATAGATACTAGATATTTGTATTGGGTCGGTGCAAAAGTAATTGCGGATTTCTTTCGAATTTTCTACCAAATTCTACAGAGTTCTAGAACTTTCGCTCATAGAATATTTCTACACTACATTACACAAGCTACGCATACCACACCTCATTAGTTCTTATAGCTCTTATTAAGTGTAAAAAATGGATAAAGATAAAATACACGTTCGCCATTGTTTGTTATATGAGTTCCAATCTGGGAACTCTGCAGCGCAGGCTACCCGAAATATATGTGACCGTATAGAGGAAGGTGCCGTCTCTGAGCGTACGGCCCAATATTGGTTTAAACGCTTCAAACAAGGAAACTACGATTTGGAAGATCAAGCTCGGTCAGGAAGACCTGTGGAAGTGGATTTGGACCGTTTAAAGGATTTAATTGAAAGTGACCCAAGAAAGAGTACCAGGTGCTTGGCAACTGAACTTGGACATGATCATAGCACTATCCTTCGGCACCTCCATGAAATGGGAAAGGTTCTAAAATTAGGAGTTTGGGTACCCCATGACCTGACCCAAGGCCAACGAAACCAGCGGGTGAGCATTTGTTCACATCTTCTCTCGTTTAAACGAACTATGAACTGGCTGGACCACATAATCACTGGGGATGAAAAATGGATAATCTACATTAACACTACACGAAAGGGCCAGTGGGTGGATCCGCAACAACAGCCACAACCAACCCCAAAAGGTGAACTTCACCCAAAAAAGGTTATGCTCTCCCTTTGGTGGGACGTCCATGGAGTTATCTACTGGGAGCTCCTCCCTAGTAATACCAACGTCAACGCCATCGTTTACACTACCCAGCTGGAAAAACTCAAGGTCCAACTCCAACAAAAACGGCCGCAGCACGACAAAGTTTATTTTCTTCAAGATAATGCAAGACCGCATATCGCGAAGACGACCCATAAAAAATTATCGGAGCTTGGTTGGAAGATATTACCACATCCCCCCTATTCCCCTGACCTTTCTCCGTCAGATTATCATTTGTTCCGATCCCTGAGCAAAAGCCTCGAGAACAAAAAATTCGACAATGAAGACCATATAAAAAAGTACCTTCAAGATTTCTTCGATTCTAAACCAAAGGAGTTCTATTCGAGTGGTATTCGTTCTCTTGCCACACGTTGGCGTCAAGTCATAGATAGTGATGGTGACTATATTATTGACTAAAACTTTTATTGTAAGATATAATAAATTAAAAAAGTTTTAAAAAAAATCCGCAATTACTTTTGCACCGACTCAATATATTATCTTACGTATACATTATATTGCATGTTTCATATTCGTATACGAGTAAGTATACCTACGTAAACTATTATTATATTCCGAAGTTTTCGCATATCATGTGCAGGGAAGAGCGGGGCAAACATGAAATTTCAGTTGTTTGTATTGATTAAACCAGCAGATCTATTGCCGCATGCAAAATGGTGGCATCTACAAATCAAACAATACTAAATACTGCAAAAAGGAGCTAAAAATTTGAAATTTAGTTGGAGAAGCTAGATTAGCTTAAAAACTATACAGGTAGATATTCAACCAAATTAAATTCGAAAGAAGTTCATATTATTTTATTTTAACCCCCACAACCTAGGAAAATCTCAAAGTGCCCGTTTTGCCCCCTATTTCCTTATTATTTAGTAGCAGAAAACAAGAAAAACGAAAGAAGAGTGCGTCAAAGAGCCATGTACAACACGACATAGAGCTGAACCGCAAGGTAGTACAAAATACTGGGCGTAGTACGTATATATTGTGCAACAAATCTGTATAAAACCTGTGGACTTTCTTTTGCTCCCCTAGACAAAGAGAAAAACGAACTCAAGTTGAGTTGAAGTTCTAGTTGAAACTGGAGCTGGAGTTGAGGAAGAAAATGATGATGAAAACAAAAGTAGAGACAAAAAGTGTAGAAAATAAAGAAGAGTAGGAAAAAATACAATAAAAGCCAACAAGGAACCAGAGCAGAGTAGCGAAAACCTCAGTCAGTCTCAAAGAAAGTCACAGGAAGAAAAGAAGCCAGACGTCCTAGGCAATACGCACATATAAGTATACATATACTATACACTATACACATATATGTATATCACTAGGATGACAAAGGAATTGTTTTAACTTGCCTGATGCTGCATGAGACGGAGATTAAGAAGGGAAGAGCAGAGAGACTGGAGAAAACTAGAATAGAATGGAAAATATGTGGAGTGTACAGTGGAAATGGATTTCATTACAAGAGAAAGTAGTGTATACACAGAGGGAAAGAAACATCTACAGAATGAGCTTGTTCGTCTCCATACTTCTTTCTCTACATCATGCTCTGTTCCTTCCCCTTTTCAATTTTTGAGGGGCGGTTTGGTTTGTTTTGGTCTGACTTGACTTGACTTTGGTTCGCGCCAGAGATTGAAGTTGGCTATTATATTGCAGTATCCAGTACCAGAGTAGAATCTACTGTTAGCTGTACGTGTACCGTCAATCTCAATGTAAATCCCCATCAGGAGAGGAACACGAGAGGCAAAAAAATATGGGGTGGAACTTATTTTTATTTGCTCTATCTATACGTGCTGCATAAAATTATATGAAATCATTTTACTTGCATGTACAATGTACATTGTACGTATTCCATATGCTCAAATGCGTGCACTTGATGGTGAGTATATACTACGACAAAAAAGGAGAAAAGAAAAGAATCTCCTGTAGGAAATAACTTTGGAGACTATAACAGTGTTTTTACATATTTAGGTGAAATATAAAAACAAATACAAATGCAAATACTCACAAAATAGCTCCAATGCTAATGTGACTTGATCCGGCCTGAGAACCCAAGATCCGATTTCGAGTAGGCCCCTACCTGAAAAAAACATAATACAACCGTTGAAAAATAATGGAGTCGTACATCTTCTTTATTCATGGGCCAAAATGAGCTTTTCTAAAGGTACAGATCTCATGCATAATACAGGAATATTTGTAGTTTTCTCCTGAAAATTGATATATCAGCATGTGTATGTAGTATGTATGTAGCCCAATCTGAGGGAACCTGATCCACAATGTACCATTTTAGAACTTACACAATATGACAATGGAGAATCCCCACTGTTTCCGTTTTTACTTGGAATATTAGATTTTCTACGTTCAATCGAGTGAAACAATGACTGCTCGTAAAAAGAGAAAGCAAAAAGAGTCAAGTTAATGAAAAACTTTTATTCTGGCACAATTTTTAGATTGAATGAAGTCAAATCGAATTGAATCTTTTTTATTTTTACCTCATCTTTAATTGAAATTGCAGAAGCAATGTGAAGAAATCTAGTATGTATGTAAGTTAGTACTAGCTATGTATGTGTGAGGATGTAATCCAAAGCAGTTAAAAAAGCTTTCAAGCAAGCTAAATTAATGCATTAGTTTTAGTAAAAGATTTGATTTTTCTTGATAATAATGATAGAAGAAGTGGATTGCTGTTCAAACTTTTTTTATTTGAAACTAAGCTTTGATTTTTCTTGCTTTCTTTCAATCAAAGTGACAAAACAATATTGGAAAAGCAGAGAAAAATGTTTTTGACTTTGGTAACCTTATTGAACGAAAAAATCATTAACACTCTCAGCAGGATGTCCTTTCATAAAGAAATATTTTGTAAAATTCAATAAAGTGTAATTCATTGGAACTTACATATGAACTTCCCAAAACAAGAAAGGTCATATTTTTTATGTTTTTTTTGTTACAAAACTTATCCATTTTGCTCCTTTTTGACTTTTGACACTCCTTTGCTTTAGTTCACCATCTAAAAAGTTAAATATGCTCATTATGACCAAATACACAGTAATGAGAATGAGCTAAACCTTCATAGCCGTACACATAAACGTCGGCACAAACTAGGAAATTGGAGGTTGGACATTGGAATGGAAACTCAGAGCTAGTGTGTACGCGAAGAAAAAGAGAAAAGGGAAGACGAGAAAAACAAACGAACATGTAATATTTACAATATGGGAATAAACCAGGGGAAAAGTGAGGTGAAATTTCCAGAGCAGCTCCGGCTCTTCTTTTAGGTTCTGGTTTCACTCGCTCACTTACAGATTATACATGTATATGCACAAATATTCGCGCAAGTACATACACAGACATGGACAGATACATTACATGCATACGTTCAGTTAGAACTACTTTTTCAACCGAGATTTTTCCTCTACAAGTTGCGGAGACACATTAAAAATTCCCAACGGACATTATAGTAAGACCGTTGGCCCTCTTGTCGTCATCCTCGTTTTTTTCACTTGCACAATCTCCGCCTTCTCTTGCGTCCTTTCTGTGTGCAATGTACAAAGACACGCATTTAGTAGGGTCACAGAGACCACGAGAAAAATGACAATGACAACAAAAACGAGGGCTAAAGTCAAAAGACAAAGGAAGCGAGAGAGAGAGAGAGAACGAACGAAAGAGAAGGAAAATTGTGAAAAAACAGCAAAACTCCCACCGGCACTTTCCCGAGCTCACTGATGTATGATGTACAGTGTACAGTATATATAATATACCAATGTACACACAACATTTCAGGGCTAGGCGAGCAAATGGAAAATGCATGAAAAATAAAACAGAGAAGCCTTCCAGATATGTTGAGTCGAGGTTCCTTTCCAACTCGACGAGAGACGACGCTTAAACTTTGAAAACGATTATGATGCGGCTACTTTCCGCCTATTTTAAAATAAGGGCTCATGCATACATTCCGTGAAAATGTACAAAATATGCATACAGCCTAGTTCTAGTTTTAGATCTTTTATGGTTATATGTATCCGAACATAACTGCATACTCTCAATTTTCATCCTTAGCTCTCATTCTTGAGTATTCCAACGCGTTTCAATTTTCATTATTCAACTTTGCTCATATTATGCATCATATTCTTCATGAGCGGACGGAGAAATGCAGGCGCATTGTGTATACATACTACATATTATATATGTACATTATACATATAACACAAGTGCCATTATCATGTCGACATGTCGGCCTACTGCTTATGTTTCACTGAACATGATCAAAGTCGAGCTGCGGCCGCATGTAAAAAATTTATGTAGTAGATAAATAGCAAACATAGGTTGGGACACCACTTGGACTCCAAAGTAATACAAATAAAACAAGTTGAATTCGTTCCCAGCAAATAGAGAGGTTTGGAATTGGATTTGAACAAACAAAAACTTTTCCATACTTTACTTCATTGAAACTAAAGACATTATGAAAGTATATTTGTTGCACAACTAAAAAGCTGTTCAACCACCAAAATTCAAACTTTGTTGCAATTAGAACAGACGTCAAAAAATGAAGTTTGCAGGATTAAACATAAAATAAAATAAAGTGACAGAACAAGGGCGGTTTCACAATGAGTTCCGACAATAGTACTGAAAAGTTGCATAAATAAGTTAATCATAAGTATCTGTGCTTAATATTATGCAATACATACTTCTAAAGTTTCGATACAAATATCGTTTCGGCCTGCCAAAAAATAATATAGCATGTAGTTGTAAAACAGACTTTCGCCTGTCTCTATGTGTCCGCAACCTTATGCAAATTCAAAATTTGTAAGTTGGAGATAATTCAATTTGAATTGCATATTTTCAAACTTTTTCCAACCCAAAGCCGAGGCTTGTTAGTAAAAAGTGTAAGGAAGCAATTAATGCAAGAAAATAATTATGTAGTGGGCATTAAAAAACTTGTCCGCTGTCGATGACAAGTTTATGCATATTAATGTGTTTAATTCACCGTCAAATATTTGGTTAGTGGCATAAGTTTGAGCAGGACACCTTTTTTTCTTCGACCATCTGCACTGTCAAAAGTTTTTGACTTGTTCGCCAATTTCTTCATGTATTTACCCTTTTGCTGCTTGTTCTGTGCTCTCTCTCTCCCTTTTCTTGGGCATATGACAAGCCTTTGCATGTGCATTCGGATTTAAATTCAGATGATGCAGATTCGCAGCCGCTTTTTCGCACTGTCGTTGTAATAAGTACCAATGCTCAAGCTCGTTCAAATGAAAGACAATGAGAACGTGAATAGGAATTCCAACGGCGAGAGAGGAGCATATGGCATTTCACTTGTCATTGTCTCGTATTGTCTCTCTCTGTCTACTTTCTACCCTTCTTCCTTATCGCTTCATCAAACGGAGGTTTTTATTGTACCTCCATCCAACACATTTGCAATTTGCGACTCTCTTTCATGTGCTGTAGCAGTGGTCCATAATTTCACAATATTCAGGGTGTAATGGCAATAGTAATATTGCAAATTACTTACTGTGTCAACCACTCTCTATTTCAGCATTTCAGCTGGATCACCAAATCAGCAGCCAACGTTCTTCCCCTTCTTTCCTTCTCTATCAAACTGTGTGTTTATGCCAGCCGACACGATGATCACGATGATGATGATGATAAAAGATTAAAAATAATTTGAGTCCCGATTTAAAATTGAAGACTACCAAAACCAAATAGATGGATGCTATTTACGTTATGTCACAATCCTTGTATAAAATTAAAATGTAACTCTTGAAACGAAGACACCCTGTAAGGCTGAAAGAAAACGGGGCGGTGATCAAATTACGAATAGAAAAACAATTTTATATCGCATATTATAAGATGATATTGAGCGTTTCTATTGTGTATGTGACACACATAATATGTGTAATGTGCATGTACTATGTATGTTGAAAAAACATTTCATTGAAACTAATTGCAAGGCATACTTTAGCTATTCAAAATTCCAACGGTTTTGAGGGGAGGGTTCTGTTGATACTTTAGACATTTGTACAGCAAGTATAGTAAAATTCCACTCATCAGCCTTGCTTTCACTAATATCTACAATTAAAACTAGAAAAACACTGATACAATGATGATATAAAGATATTATGGTAAAATGCTAGAAATCTGAGAATTCCCACTACGAGACCTTATTAATGCTCAACATTGTCATTTTACATTCCACTTGTCATCGCTAGAATTCAAGTTGAACCAAACATCAAAACCAAGTTCAAACGTCCTAATAATTAGGTTTTCAATTTTGTGGAGTTAATATTCTCAGTAAAACATTCGTATGCCCTTCTGAACCGATTATGCTTTAGGCTATGATAAAGGTAAACAAAAATTATAAATAAATAAATACCCAAAAACTGATTTGATTCTATTCATTAATATACTGATGCATACGCTATTTAACATTAATACCCTTTGGTTTCAATAATTTTAAGTCTCTGTCATGTGAAAAACTGCATAGGTAGTTTAAAAAAAAATTTATCTTGTTATTTTAGATACGTATACATATGTATCGGGTGATCCCGATTATGTCTAGTCCATCCTGGATCATTCGATAGTTATAGGGGGGGAAGCATTTGAATAAAACGCTATTCAAGATGGAAAAATATTCACAAAAACTAAAATATTTTCAATCAATAAACGGCTGTGAATACTTACATGTTAGACTGGGTTTTAGTCAGCTTTCCTTTTAAATATTATGTGCGAAAACTGGAACTGGAAGCGTGAAGATTATTGCTCGTGAATTCAAAATGATTTCCTGTCAGATTCCTGACTACGGCAAAATATGGAATACGATTTGAGTTTATTCAAGAGCTGTCCGAATATAGCTGATAGTCTATAGTTAAGCTTTTTGAATATGAATCAAGCACAGAGAATTTTGTGAGCCTAGGGTATGAATACTAAAATACTTGTTGGATGTTGAGTTTCACCTCCTTTTCTCTGTACTGCCTGCTTCTAGTAGATATACCTATTATTACTATGACACATACGCAATGGTATGTATGTATTGCATATTACATTATCATAATATGATTTTCTTTATCGGGCAGAATTTTCAGTACTTTATGTGTTTGATATTTTATGTAATTTTTGCATTTAGTATGGAAAGTTATGTGCTTGATGTTTTGATGTTGGCACCGGACTCCAGCTTCTGTAAAATACAGTAGAAAAATAACGACCCAAGCACAATGATTGCAAAGGACTCCAGAGATACAATGACTACAGTTTTACTGTTTAGCCACCCAACTCCTGATACAGCGGTTTTTAACCTCTGGTGAACTTAACTTACAAAACTTATCGTGAATTATGTTTTATAACTATAACTAGGGTACAGATTTACTAAACGGAAACTGTTGTTTAGATATTTGGTTAGCTAAAACAAAAGGTGCTAACTGTGTCAAAGTTCAATTTGTCATTCATTTTGAGGAAAAAAAATTGGATCCATTTTAAACTGGCACGGAAATTATTGACCGGGGCAAATAATCTCAAAACAAAGGTTATTGGACTTGGCCCAAAATGTCAAAATTCAGCAGAAAAACGTTAACAAAATGAAAGTCGATTCAGATTTGGCAAAGTTAGGTCACAAAAATGACTTTGCAGGGTCAAATAAACGCAGCTATTCACCATTTTTTTGAGTACAAAATTATACTTTGTGGCCATCGTACATAAAGAAAAGCGATAGAAAAGTGTTGCATTGGGTTAAAGAGGAGGGACGAGACGAGAGAGAGATGTGAGTTTTCTTGGCCCAGTTAGATGATGATTCCCGTTTCTATCATGTTCATGTTCAATCCTTTTGGGTGAACGTAATTATTAGATCATTTTGATTTGGCAAGCAGCCCGTTGAGGAAAGCCGAGTTTGCATTTGTGTTTTCGAGTTTTCATTCATATAAACTCCAAGCTATTCTGCCTGCTCTAAAAGTTCTATTTTCTCCCTTCGTCAGGCATGTATGTATGTATGTGTATGTGCATACACGAGTACACGAGTATTTTTATAAAAGAATGAACGTAAATGTTTAATGTAGTTCAACTGATTTTGTCATATACTGCTTTTACGATTTGAGTAAGTAAATATGCATAGGTGAACATGTGAAGGTTCATGGATCTACATACCAAAGTTGGCTGTCATGAACCATGGTCAGAAGTCAAAATCTAAATACATTAACAATGCGGAATATTTGCTGCCCAGTTCAGACACAAATGTTTGATTTCGAAATTATCAAACTAAATTTAACATCAGCAATAATTAACTTGATCATGAAAAATTATGGAATTGAACAGTGAAAAACAAACATGACATTTGCTTCACACAGTTGTAAAATTGTGACATTTTTAGAGCGTTAATAGATTATGCCTGAATTATTAATGCATTGAATTACTCTTGCCTTTTGAAGATAATTAATTAGTATTACATATTACATTGTATTTTGATTTTCAGATTTTGTTGAAGAAAAGTCCGAAGATTCGACATGTTATAAAAACGTTGCATTGAAAAATGAGAAAACTAACAATTCTATGGAGTTAAAAAGCGGTGGGATAGTTTTTTTTTGCTCAAAAGAGCTTCATCAGTCGCAAAACTACGGTAGTTCAACTACCATAATTCTAGACGAGTTCTGCGCATTGAAATTTATTTCTAGTTACCTTTTCTAATGCCAATAATTGTTTAAAATTGTACATAAGTAAATCGATCAATATCGGATTTTAGTCTACTTTCGATTTCTCAATACAACGAATTTAAGAATCTATTAGAGTAAGCGTGGAAAACGTTTTACTAGACATAATACATAATACTAACATCCTTTTGTTTTATATATTTTAAGTAAAAATCTCTTTACACACCTTTTTGTTAGTACTTTTATCCTTTCAGTATATTACATATTCGGAAAAGTCTTTTTTCTAGTTTTCGAGAACTATTAATATAGCTTGTATAAATTGTAATACATACCTGTCCTTAATCTTAGTGTATATAAGATTTTGGGTAGTTAAACCTTAAAGTCACATGTAAATGGATTTCGACATTATTTTGTTCTTTTTTTCAGTAGTAACAGGTAACTCGTAACAGGATGAACAAACATACTTGAAATCTTCTGAGTAAAATTTAACGACTATTTACATTGTGCATAGTTTTTTTTAAAATCACAAACCTAAAAACCTATAGCAATAGGGTCTTGAAACAACGAACCATAATCTTAAAAGTTTTAATTTTTAATTGTCATGGTTCGATGCTTTCAAATTTTCAAATTTAAATTTTAACTTACTTAATTAGGATATTTCAGTCAGTCTTTTCCATCTAGGTATACACCTCGATTATCTCTGTGTAATGTTTAATCTACTACATAATACAGTTGAAATAGACTACTATTCAGCAATTTTACAGTCTTTTATTCAAAATTTTTGATATGATAAATCCCAAATCACTAAATATGCCTCTAACTATCGTCTTATTTCAACAATCATTAACTTCCTTACTACAAGTTTGGTGAATAAAAAGTGTGTTAGTCCAAAGTGTGAAGAATAAAAGCATTTTACATCTTTGTTTTGTCAATATTACAAATTACAAAGTATAATCATGTTAAAAAAAGTTCATTGTGGCCTAGTGTACTTATCAAGAGAAGAATAATAAAACAAAATAAAAGGAGGACTAAAAAGGTCGATTTGGAAAACTTGATAAACAAAACCGAAGTAGAGCAGGAGGAATCATTTTTAAAATGATGACATCTAAAATAGTTTAATTGTTGTGAAATCTATCACCGATTGCAAATTTATATGATAGTATAGTAAGAGTAATAATATATCTCCCATTTATACCATTGTCAGTAGTTACTTCAAAACATATAACTCCTTTATCTCTCCTTCTTTAAAGAGGAAGAGGGATTCTTTACTTAAATAACATAATAAAATAATATAATCTTCCGACGTAACAAAAAAGACACCAAGAAAAAAAATGTGGTCCTCCGGAGGAATGGGTGGCGGCGGGGGTGGCCATGGAGGAGCCAATAATCCATGGATGAAGCTGATGGGTAACGTTTTTAAGCAGTTTTTTACAAGCATATATTAAAATTAATTTTTAGCAACGTTATATTCCATATTACGCCAAAATAGTTACTATCCCTGTGCTTCTTCAATCTGCCCTAGAAAGGTCATAAATTTTAGTTTACCATCTTTTATATTTTACAATTACAGGGATCGTGCACAAGGAAAGGCAAACCAGGAGTCAGCACCATGGAGGGCCCGGCGACAAAAATGACGCGTGAGTATTATTGCTTTTTTTCTTTTTCTATTCGTAATTCGTACATATACTGTTTTGCACCATCATTATTTTGACACTTTCACCATCTCCAATGCTGGTTTATTCGTTAACAAGGTTAATAGTTGTTCATGAAGCATTTATAAAGATGATGAAGGTTTCCGTACATAAGTTTCATATAATATAGATTCGGACGATTGTACATGATACATAAATATATGTATATTATATAGATATTTATGTACTTACAACTTGTTAGTTCGGTGACCCTTAGCTATAATGATTTGTACTTGATGTACTGTTTTTTATGTTGGATGTTCACATCACCATCCAAAATAATATCATATCATAGTCTAACAAAAACGAGGGAGAGAAAAAAAACCATCCCATAATTCTTGTCCTTTTATTTTTTTGCTTTTCTTTTTCTTAGGGAAATCTGAAATATGGTTCAAATAATGTATCATGTTCTTGCAACAACGACTGTCATCATCAGTCACACACATTGCTCTGTATTCATGTATGTATGCACATATGTGTACACATACTACGTGCTATTGTATATAAACTTGAACAGTTTAACAAAAGACAGAGCATCTAGCTTCTAGAATCTATAGATTCTGTTGTAAAAACGTTGTGTATAGGGTTTCGCCTAGGTGTAAGACGAATAAGTTTTATGTAGTAAGTGGAGAAAAAGGAAACGATGGGATAACAGAAGGGAAAACGAGCTTTATTTTACCTGAATCCTGGTGCTTCAACTTTTCGTATCGTTAAGACGTTCATTTTTACCTTTTTTCTTTCTCTTTCTTTCTCTCTCTCTCGTTCTCACCCTGATCCCTGCACAGATACATCATTTCCTTTCTCTCCGTCTTTTATTGTTGTGGTGTCAAGTGCGTTATAAAAAACTGCACCTTATACAATACCTATGAAGACTTTTTATGCAATATAGTATGTGTCTCTACATGCTTGGTACTATATCATATGTTCTGTACGTTGTATAGTTATTGTGGTAACTAGTAACATAGAAACACAAAAGTTTTCCTTAAAGTTTCAAAGTTTTTTGCACCACAGAAAAGTTCAAGAAACACGGTCATGGACCTCCCTCGGATAAAATTAGGATGACTACGTTTACGAAACTCGCGATAATTTGAGCAAGTTTTCGATTTCGAGTATGCGTTCAATTCAAAACTCATTTATACTTTGTAAAAAACATTATTTGGGATGAGCATAAAACATTGTTAAAATTACGCTTTTACGTTTAGTAGTATATATTACTGATTAATTATGAGCTTCTCATGTATTTCTAACAAAACCTGTTATCATGAGAAGAACATAGACCACTGGCTCCCGTATTAATTTACTCTGCCCTCATTTGCCGAAGTAATTATTATTGCTTCATTTAATGTTTTTAAACCCCGAAACATGTTGTTGAACTATTTTATTTCAATTAATTTTTTGATTCTGAGAAAGGAGATTACAGAATACTATCAGTCGTCAGAATTCGAGCATGAATATCAAATATCCACGGCTTTCTATCCATGTTTGTATCCAGATTCATAACGAAATGGACCAAACGAATCATTGGCATTTTAATTTGGGCGTAGAGCTGGTTGGAAGCCGTAAGCCCACAGTTCATCCATTTTCTACATTGCTTCTCCCAAGTTGTTTACATTGCTTGAAATCTTTGTCAGGCCGTTTCTGCAAATTTACTTGTACCACAAGCAACGAGCCATCGACAGGACAAACCTTTAAATGAATATGCACATAGGCAGCTATTGGTTGTATATATATGCACAAACAGCTGATGATTTAACAGTCTTTATTTATGTAGTCTTGTGTGTATCGTATTATATTCGCATACACCAACCCGCATTTGGATTTGAATCCAAATCCAAATTCTATATGTAGCACAAAATTGAGTCACGGAAGTAGAAATAAGAGATATGAGTGATTCAGGATATTTTGTAATTAAGTCGTGTAAGTCCGCATGAGAATTCACCGTTGTCATAGGTTTTTACAGGATTTACAGATATGTAATATACACATAAGGCTATGGTTTTCCCCTAATAGGGGAAAACCATAGCCTTAGATACGGAACGCGTATACCGTACCGGGTGACCTGTAAAGAACTGATGCTTTTCAATGTTTTTAACATAGGAAAGCGTCAGTTCTATACAGGTCACCCGGTATTCTTGAATGTTTTTTATATTGCACCGAATGGAAAAAAACAAGAATACCCGACCTTGTAACCATACGCAACAAGCGATGGTTTTCCCCTATAAATATATCTGTTATACATTATACACCGTAGTTCACCAAATAAACACCCTGGGTATTTATTTGAATCTTTGCGAAAAACCTATGACTTTTACATGTAAAAGATATATTATACTGGGTAACTTTAAGAGGTTGTAATACTTTGGTGAAATATGGTACATCAAAATATGTAGTAAAATTATGTAAATCAAGGAAAAAATATTTACTTGCAGATAAGTTTTGCAATCCTTGTCGATTTTTTCTCTGCTTATTAGACAATAGTTTGTACACTTTCCATACCGCAGAAGACGTATTATCAGCTTCAAAGAGCTTCAAGAAATACATATTTTTAGCCAGATGAATTGCAGTTCGAATCCGATTTTTGATAGTGTTGTACGCCTTTTTGTGCTCACCCTCGGTGTCTTGACGTTTGGATTTAAAATAGTTCGTTCGTGCAATATTTCGTTCAGTTATTTGTTCAAGTAAATTTTGTGTCATCCATGGTTTGGAAAAGTCTTTAACTTTACGTCATGTCTGTGGTGGATGTAAGTCAAAAATTGATGCAAGTGTCTTTTGAAAAATTTCAAGGGCAATATTATGGTCAGTTGTGTTGGTTATTGCTGTCCAGTCAGTGGGAAGTTGCGTATTTAAGTCATCAACGCCAATGTCAGAGTATTTACGAACAGTAATTACTTTGGGAGGGAGCTTAGTAACAAATTTTTGACGTTTGCAGAATACTGCTTGATGGTCTGAAGTAGTCACTGGAAAAGTACCATATTGAAGTCCCCTAACGGCTGATAGTATGAAATCGGCACTGGGTTTTACTGTCTGTAAAAACTAAACCAGTAAATATTTTTGAATGTCCTTTACAGATGTAGTAACTACATTTATTACGTCTTGAAAAAAGTATACAACATGGGTGTAG
>JAQIVE010001233.1:0-26535 GCA_034698285.1 Sminthurinus bimaculatus
ATATTGGCGAAAAACGGCCGCAATTAATTACTGTTATTATAGTGACCCGCGCGAAGCGCGTGGGTTTACCCCCTAGTAATATAATATAATATACTTTTAATACTTTATATTCGTAAAATTTTGTGTGGTATATTGACCTGCTAATCCTAATAATAATATACACAAAATACAAACAAAAAATACTTTATGTATGGCACATTACTTTGTTGCTATAATATATTATTTTTATACAGAATTAGAGTTGGAGGACCTAACGTAACAGTAGATACTTAACAGCAGATACTTAAAATATATTATACATACAGTATGTACGTAACATTAGGTTTATTATTATAACATTACTACATATATGTAGTTACAATGCTGATGATGATCAACATCAACCAACAGCAAACGACTTTAAACTGTGTCCCCTTCTCCCCGGTGATGCATTTACCTGCATAATATAATATTCAATAAGTATGCTGAATATGAAAAGTATATTATTATATGCACATAATATTATTATGATACTGTGCTATAATTTATAACAGATATTTTCTGCGTTATCTCGTCATCCCCGTCTAACTCAGTTTATGAACATACATATGCTGTGTTGTGTATCAGTGGAGCATAATATAGAGTCGAGTCACAATTAAGTATTCTATCTGTATAATATTATCGAGGATCCAAACTGAAAGAGAGAGAGAGAGAGAGAGAGAGAGAGAGAGAGAGAGAAGTCAGATGTGAAAAAACGTTACATTCTCATTAGAATTTTGACAAAGCTCCTCAACGCACTTACACAATGTGTTTGAGTGTAAATTGTGTAGGTACGTATTTTATATTGTATGTTAAGTAAGTGTGCTTTTTAAATTAAGTATATCTACAACCTACAATACAGAGAGCCACAGCATATCATATCATATCATAATACGGAATATTGAATTGAATTGGCTGGGGAGAAGTTGAGAAGAGAGAATTAGGCAGGCGGACCGTAGGCACTCCACCAGCAATATCTATACAGAGTGCATACAATACATGATACAAGCTACAAGTTACAAGCACATCATCATCATCATCATCAAGTTGATCTTTCACATTATTTTTCATTCTCACTTCTTGGACTCGGCTCTCTCTCTCTCTCTCTCACTCCGTCACCCTCAGCAGTTTCATTTAGTGCGGTGCGGAACTCACACTCTGTCGAGTCCACCTCCTAAATTAAGAGGAGAGGAAACTGTTTTCAACTTGTGATATTGATATTCTCTGCTCTTGCTCTTGTTGCTCATCTTACTATTAATATCCTCATTCTTCTTCTTGCTGTTATATTGTGTATAGTGTTCTCCTCGTTTTTACACATTTAAATACTTACACTTAAAAGAACTAAAATTTTATAAGTACATACAGTGAAAGGTTCTTCGCACACATTGACAAGAGAAGAAAATACTTGTTTTTTAATTATTTTTGAACATTTTAGAAAAACGACAAAAGCGTAAAAAATGGTTGAGTGTTGACAACATGTTATACTACAAGAAAAATATTTAATCCAAAGTTAAAATCAATACGCTGCAATTTTTATTAATGAGTAAAGTGTACAAAGTTTATCATAATATTTAACATTTATTAAGATTTATAAAAGTTGACCTCACTAAAAAAGGTGATAAAGTGTTTAAACTTTGTATGTATGTATAATATTTCATAATTTTTTATAGTATGAAAATGTAACAGTGAGAAAAAAGTTGAAGCACCTGCAGTTGTTTCAAAAAAAATCTGTACGGACTGAGACAAAATGTAATTTTAATTGAAATTTGGACAAAAAGTGGCCTGGTCTCTTTTTTGTTTATGTACTATGTACGTATTACTTCAAGATGAATTTATTATACACGTTACACACTCAAAGGAATTTGGAATTGTGCTGAGCTGCGTGTGAGAGTGATTGAGTTGAGTGATGCTCCAAATGGCCAGTGTTTATGTCGATGCGATGATTATAAAATGTTGATGTTTATGCATTACATTTATTTATTATATATACAATTACGATGCAGCCGACACACCAACAGTCAACAGTAGTTTTGCTGATTTCATAGCTCGTGGATATAAAGCAAGGAAATGAGGAAGGAGTTCAATCCATAGATTAAAAGTGTGTATTGGTTTGCATTGGATTGTTGTGTTTTGTGCATATTATGAGCAATCCCTCGTGTACATTGAATTCATCTTGAGACAATAACAGTACTAAAATTCTAATACATAGGAGCAACAACAACAGCAGTAGCCGAGCTGTATATGTATACATCAGTAATATAGAAAAAAGGGAAAATACGCCAATGAACGGATCAAGTGAAATAAAATATTAAAGAGTGTGAGTCAATTCTCAATTCTCAAGCCTGTTTCATGTCATAAAACATTAAATGTGTACAGTGTACATATACATACTGCAGATGTACATGTGCCCGTAATTCGTCTCTCGTGTGCTTTATACACACATACGAGTAAGTGTAAATATTAAACATAATATATAGATACGGTTCTTTTCTTGTTCTGGTTCTGGTAGGTGCTCTGATGATACATGTAAATTGTACATTGTACATATGTACAGCAATTTGCACTTTGTGGGCGAGACCTAGAGGAAAAGGAAAAGCCCAAGAAAAACGAAAACGATCAACAGTTTCATTATTGAACTGTTATTACTGTTACAAATTATTATTAAATCGTTATTGATATTGATATTCGTGTGCGGCTGAAAATATTATAAAAAACACATCGAGTATATAGGGAATGGAAAGAACATGCAAAGAAATCACGATAAAATTAAATTAAAATGGTTCCTCATTCCTGGTCAATATTCGATAAATCGCTCGTCGATCGTGCTATTACATCAATCAGTTTTTAATCTGTATTTCTGTATAACTTTCTTACAGAATAACTTTCTATGCTTTTTCAATGACGAAGGACGAATTTAAATTTGCATGTAGCTTTTTATTTTGAATTTGAATATTTTCCCATCGTTAATGCTACAAGCTACAAATTAAACATCTCAATAATTATTTACCTAGTAATTTGACGACGGTTAATCATCTCCTTGTTAAAAAGTTAAACGAGAATTGAGCAATTATCTATTTGTCTACATTCTATGTATTAGACTAATGTGATATTAGCCATAAAAATCTGATCTAGTTTATTAACTTTCCCCATCGATAATTTGCCGGTACATTTAAAAATAATAACGGTGATTTTGATTTTTTTCCAATGAAAAAATGTAACTACAGATAATAGGCACACAAACATTAATAATTTGCAAAAGGAAACAAGAGAACAAACGAGAGATGATAAATAATAAATACAAAGTACATAATATAAAAAATTATTTCAATATGTAAAGTGTTGTACTTTGTACTTATGTATGTATTATGTATGCTGTGTTTAAGTAAGTACATGTAGAATGTAAATGCAAATGAAGGAAAAGCGTGTCAGCATTGAGAGAATGGGAAATGGCAATTTTTGCCATAATTATACTGCATTTTTCACCAATTCACAATTTACACCCCAAAAGCAACACATGCAGTACGTAGTAAAAGTAAGTAGTAGACATTATAATACATATGTATCTCAGTACGCAGCACGCAATATAAGATAAAAAATTCAAAGAACGATCTTATTTGTTATTGTATGTATTGTACAAGTTACAAGTGGAAATTAGTAGAACAGAAAGAGTGTTAAACTCGGCGGCATGGAATGAAAATGTAGGAAATGTGTAAAATATTTTATCTTGCTAATTTTGCCATGTGCGTGTGTGTGTTGTGTGCAGCTGATGGTTTCAATGTGTTTGAGATTTGAGACAGTTTAGAGTAGAGGAGAAAAGGAGAAGCTGGTTAATAAATAGCAGTTATTTAAATCCAACCATGCACAATATGTAGCTCCATCCATACATATAACTGGAATAGTTAAGGCTCGCCATTCGCCATACTAATTGGCCATACCCCATTTTAACAATAATATGAAAGATATGGGCAGTAATGACAATTATTTCTTATGTATGTGTATATGCGTGAGTGCAGTTGAAAAGTGGAAAAGGTGCAAGTGGAAAAGTCAGAGTCGACGTTGACTCTTGTTTAAAATGCAAGCTCCGTGCATTTGTAATGCCGTTTAATTTAATTTTACTGACTGTCATGACAACCGCTGAATGCTGAGCACTCAACCTTGAACGCTGACTAATGAAAGTTTTCACACTTTTTGATATTTATTTTCCATATTCATTATCCATTTAAATTTTATATACCCTCTTCATCTTTCTCCTCGTCTGCACATCTTCGTCTGCATCTTAATCTTAATTTTAAGGATTGGATTGTCAATCCTGATGATGATTAATTGCTCTTGCCGAGCTCAAAAGCACAAACGTTATTATTCTGTGCAAAGTTTTGAAATGAAAATTAAAAAATACTGTCTTTATTCATTAAAGTTTGTATTACTCATAGATATACATTAATTTGAAAAAATGTTTTTTAATTACAGTTGCTGACCCAAAAAGAAAACCTACACCGTTAAGATGCGTCTATTTCGCCGGAAGTCGGATCGAGCCTCCGCGGCTCCTTGTCTCGTCAGTTTGGCCCCAATTCAACACTCGGAAAGTGCTCCAATGGCCCTCTCCGACCGGATTCAACCGACAAGCCAAAGCCAGCAACCCCAGAGTAGTTCCTCGCAACAACAAAGTCAAAGTCAGAATTATAACCAAAATCAAAATATAAGCCTACCGAAAGAACAGCAGCCAACTAGTCGATTGAACGAGCTGGAGAACGGCCATGACAACCAAAACGAAAAAGAAAACGAACACGGCCATGACAATGACAATGACAATGAACTTGACAATGTTGCCGAGGGTGGAGGTCGAGATCAAAGAGGAGTTGTAAGTTGTGAACCGAGTAACAATATTGTCCCAGCCTCCGGAAACCAAAGTCAAAGTCAAAGCCAAAGTCAACCTGTGCCCATCCGCCCCAGTCATCTTCATCTCAAGGGGCCGAATAACAACCGCAGTGGAGAAAACAGTCCCAAAACAACACCCATTAAGAAAGGTATGTATGTCTTCTACAGTATTATTATTATACTTGTTAGTTTCATATCATATTATTTTATAAGTATACATACATATACATATCTACCATACATTCCCACATACCTTTTCCTCTGCCATAATGCCCCACACCGAGATTCGAAAAGAGAGATACCGAGCATATTATATACCCACACATATTATAAGACTCTTGAGAAAAGTTCAGAGCTTAATTTATTTACGAGCACTTAGACATTATATAATATCAGTTCTGTCGACTAAATCATATTATATGGCTCGAGCCCTTTGTATCTTACAATATCATATCAAATCATTTCCCTCTACCTCTCATATATAGTTATAGTTACTCTGTCTTCTTCTTCTAATTGACAATTACACGTATATGCTACATATGTACATAATACACAAATTCGAGCCACGTGGAAGGTCGGAGAAAAGGAATCCCTTCATCATAATGAATATCTCGGAGAAAAAGACCAAGAATGTGTACAAAATGCTTTTTACCTTTCTTCTTTCGTTCTTTCTCTGCTTTTTCATATTGAAAATCCTCCTGGCAGTCAACATTCCATTCCATTCTATTTCATTGTACACATACATTCAGAGGTCCTCTCATAATAAGTAATATTCTACTTGGAGAAATTTTTCGAGAGCAACAAACAATATCCGTATGTATACACAGAAGGGAAAGAATACATATATCAGGAAAATATGAGATGAAAAAACCTGAGGCCGTCTTCAACAGTGATATATGCAGCTGGTAATATTAGTGATATTTTGGACTTGTACGTAGGTATAATAGTAATAATAATAATTGTTACTCGAAGCACCTGTGCCTGAGCTGTAGCTTCTCTTCTGTATTAAGTACAGAAAATACTGGAGATGCATATTATAATATAAAGTTAGATAAATATACTTAAGTATAAAAGTTGCAAGGTCATTTTCCAGCAGTAGTAGGTTTTTCCCTCACGGCACTTTTCCAGTACAAAACATAAACATACAGACAATTTTTAGCTCCTCATTTTCGAGAAGCATGTATGTATGCAGGAAAAAATGAAAATTGGATTGAATCGGAGGTGATTGGATGACTCGAGTCTCGAGAGTCTAGTGCAGGCTTTTATGTGCAACGTACAACAGCATGTTTTTATTATATTACAGTTTGTTTCATTTGGATTAAAACAAGGGATAAAACAAGGTGAAGCAAATTAGAAAAATGGATGAAAAACCAGTGCTTAATTTTTAATACTTACACATTACATTACATTACACATGGATCAATATAATGTAAAAAGTAAAAAGTTACACAACTATTTGAGCCTTGGGCACGGACCGAATGCCGATCCAATTTCCGCTAATTGTGAAAAAGCCTTCAAGTTCAAACCCGTTTCTATGGAAATGCTTTTACATATGTAGTTAAATTTTGAACCCGTCTTTTTCCGCAGTTCACAGTAATACTCATGATTTTATTAGTGTGTAGTGTGTATGTATCAAAGTTTTTAAAAAATGTCTTCATTTCGACATGACTTTCCTTTCCCTGGTTTCTGGTTTCCATTTTCATTGAAGGCTGATGACGATGGCAGGACATGCGAGATGCGAACTTATGTGAAATTTGATGGCTCGTCTTTATTTCTGTATTTCACACATTTTATACGTTTTTTGGTTGCTGTATTACGATGTGATGGGATGGGATGCGATGCGATACGATGCGCTGCATGTCTCTGTAGTTTTTAGTTTATTCCCAACTTTTCCCTAACTTTTTAAAGTTCAAGGCAAGAGCGTATAGTATAACATTTTATGAGAATCCATAATATAAAAACTGTGTTTGCCGGAGAAATGAATGAGAGGATGTATGTATAATAGGTATAGGAAAAGGGAATGCCAAGTTGAAGCTGAAGTTTAAGTGCAAGTTTTTGAAGGGAAGGGGAAAGAACAAGTTCAATGAAGGTCTTAAATTACCAAATGTGAAAATTACACGCGGAGACTCTTTCTATGTATGTAGTTATATATTTCTTCTTTCTCATTCTCTGTACTTTTTCCATTTCCAACTCCATTTATTATTAAAAACGGAGTAAAAGAGGAGAAACGGAATCAAGTGGCAATGAAGGCATGCACAAACGAAGGAATGAATGAATGAATGAAAGAAAGAAGAAGTGGGTTCAGTTAAATTAAAATTGTGATCGTGTGTCAATTTGTGATTTGAAAATTTCCCACATACATTTCTTTTCACTCTAGTCTCTAGTCTTTGTGTGCATCCAGTTTAAATGAAAAAATTTGATGGAGCACTTTTTCCCTACAGAAATTACACAAATTAGCTAAAACTCTCAAAATTTTATACTACATGCAACGTTAACTGTGTTATTCGTATATATTCGTTATTCAGAGCGAGCGGCATCAAACCGCAGCGGAATAAAAAAGAGAGAAGGAGTGAAAAGAAAGGATAGAAAATATGCAAGCATTTAATTTTGGGGGAAAGGAGCGAAATTGAGAGCAAGATTCCTCCAAAGGTTCATTCATTCCAGCTTCCAGTACTTCGCCAGTTTTTCAGCTTCTCCATTGAATGAAATAGAATAGAATAAAAAGGCTGGAATTTTTTCCACTAGTCTACTTTTATTTCTGTCCTTGTCTGTCTTTGTGTGTATGTGTGTGTATAACTTGGAATTTGGGTTAATGGACAGAGCAAACATTTTTTCTGTATTATTCACGCTGCTTAATTTTCCTCGGCAAGTAGAAAATTGTCTGGCGAAAAAATAAATATATTCAGAGTCAGAATCTCTCTTCTCTCTTCTTCTCCACACATTTTTCTACTCCTCGTGCTTTTTTAACGTGGGGAAAAGTCCTTTGCCTTTTGGTAATTTAAAAGAGGTTTGCACAGAATGCATACTGTAGAGAAACTTAATTCAAGGCAAAAGTGTATATTATGTATGTATGTATGTATGTATGTATGTATGTAGAAGACCGGAAAAAACAGGAGGGAGAGAGAATCAAATGTCGAAAGGGATTTTCACTAAACTCGAAAAAATGCAAAGGAAAGAATGTGCCGGGAAATTTATTATGTCACGTGATTTCCTCGGCCTTCCTCCACTTTTTTCTGTTCCTTTCCTTTTCCTTTGCGCGTCGTCTTGCTTTTTGTCCTCTTTTGGCCGTAATTACGTTTCACTTGCCATTCCTCTTCCGTCTCTTTTTCTTCATTTCCCTCCTATTCTTGTATGCTTTCCTTACTACACACACACATACATACATACACACATAGAGAATGTGTGTAAAATAGGCTGGTGATGCTCCAGCTTCTTTTTTACAGTATTTAATGTCGTATGTGCATATGTATGGGTAAATTACATTGTGGTTTTTTCTCCAGTATACATATAAATGCAGGGGAAAGAAAGCAAGCACGTTAAGTTACCTACGCATTTGAAATTTCGAATTCCAAATACATACATATCACAAACGCTCTATATTATCACTAAGTAGCTCCCGTGCTGTTTTTTTTCATTACCTCTTCCTTTTTTTCCTATTTTTTTTGGCAACCGCAACGGTAACGACAAAGACAAAAGATAAAGTACCACACACGTTAAAGTTATATTAAAAAAACATCCAGCTGGTATCCCCGAGCAGTATCAGCTTTTTTCATAGTACATAGTATAATCTAGCATTACAAGTACACAGTGATTAAACTGTCATCAAAGTTGGTCGATAGATCACACAAGCAGATATTTTTGCCAATTTACTTTGTGTACATTCACCAAAACGTACCTTATATCTGAAACATGATTATGACTCGTTAGGAAATGCATTTTTTTAAATAATAATATTCGTTTACTTTTAGTCGTTATATGTTTAAAAAAAATTGTATAAATTCAGCAGATAAAAACCACACATGCAATAATATATATTAAATAAAAAACCGTTGGCAATTTACTCTTTGCAGTGTGTAAATATGCAGGTGCGGATCATCACCATGGTTATTTAATCGCTGGCATCTGCAAAACAATAATGATATTAATATTATGGGCTGAACATGAACCTTCAAAACGTAAAAATTCGTCAGTTAGTCATCATATCATAAGTATTAAGTATTATAGCAATAGCATAATATATCGTAAGGTTAAGGTTGCATGTTTGAGTGTTTGAGTGTTTGAGCATTTACCGCTGGACCGCTGGACATTATCCGTTTTGTTCTGGATAAATACGGACATGTGATACGATATCAGATAGGTTGGATAGATACTTACATAATACATAATATGTTGAAGATGAGTCAAATATAACGGGAGATGACCACGGCGATAACGATGCCGATGATCGGATCGTGCTCATGAGATGCTTTTACAGATTAGATAGCATAATCCATAATTTTCAAAGGGTTTTTATCCATGAAATGCCAACGTGAATTTTACAGCACGATATGATTATTATGATGGATATATAAAAGGTAAAAATACCTTCTCTCCCTACCTGATGACTAATCCTGACTTTATACCTACATTTTGTATTATATTATTCTGTGGAATTTGGAATGCTCGAACCGTTTATATTTTGAATAATAATTTTAAAGTATCTTATAAATATAGATATCAAAACCTCAACTGCAGATATATACTTACATGTGTATTAAATGCATAATGTTGTGCAGGTGAGGTTAAAGTCAAGGGAAACTGAAATATTATAAGTATTTTTTTATTATTATGGCGAAGAGGCTGTTTAATATTAATCCATTGTACATAATGGAGATGTTAGCTACACTTTTTGTACTCTATCTGTGTTAAATGTTAAATGCTTCGTATACATTATACATGATACATGCAGTGTACACGGTACACGGCGTGTTGAATATGGAATGGAATCATCTTGCACGCAATGCTTATCGCTCCATTTATCTCTCTCTTAACTCGACTCGATCCTTCTTTCCTTCCAAAATAACTTTCCTCTGTAACTTTTTATGTGTACACAAGGGTACTTTAATTATGTGTGTTATGTGTGGATAAAAAATGATGTAAAAACGAGTGTGTATGTATTTATACAATATTTGTCTCCTTTTTCTTCTTCCATTAGGATTTGCCACATGGAGCAAAAAGATGGGGAAGACGTGGAGTCAGTTTAAGAATTCGAATGACATCCGGTCGCCGGCAGACTTATTTGACAGTGCTGCAGCAACTCCTACCAGTGCCAACACTCCTATTAGTAGCAATAATTGTGACGGTGATTCCAGTGCTGGTGTTGCTGCACCTGCAGCTGCTGCTATCCAGGAGCAGCAAAAACGTCAGTGGAGAATGTCCCTGGGAAAACAATCACACAATAAACAACAGGAAGACAAGGTAAAGACTAAAGACAAAAACCAAGACAAAGACAAAGACAGAGTTGAGGAGTCGAATTCAACCCCCGTTGACAGACAAGTACATTTGGTGCATTCCATCGAAAGGGAATTAGTCCAATCCAAGTCGGAGGATTTCCTGGCCAGCGGTTCCAGTTCTACTTCCACAAATTCAAATTCCACCACCACCACCACCACATCCATCCCAAACAGTGTAAAGTTAAAGCGGAATCTAGGCCACGGTTTCCATTCCCTGTATCGAAAGCCCTCCGCCTCTGAGGAGAATCTTGGAGAGATCCACAAGAACAAAAATCACAGTCACAACCACCCCCTTAATAGTCACGTCTCTGGAAAAACCTCGGAAAAATTCAACGCCGACGAATTTTACCTCAATCTCAAAGGCTGCTGTGTCCGAAAGTGTGCGACTCTCAAGCCAAGTCGAAGTCGTGGCGTGGATCGCGTTGAGAGTCTCAAGGACAAGATCCTCTCCGTGTCCCGAGTTCACAGCCGGAGTCCCGCTCGAGTCTCCTCCAAGAGAACAGCAACAAACAGCGACAGTGTCAAGGGGGGCAACAACAATAATAATGACAATGCTTCCTGTACCTCCTCCAACAATAAGTGCTCCTCTAACAAAGACAATACTACTAAACCTAATACAATAAATTCCCAGTCAATGAGCCAGACCAATCACTCCTCCACCCTGAATCATCGGGGTCAACGAGGTCACATAAAAAACTCGCCGCTCTTCCGCTCCTGCTCAACCTCGACCCTCCCCTCGTACGTGGCGGGGGACGATCCCGCGACGGACCTCGACCTCTCCCCCAATCGCCAGCAACTTCACTACAACTTTAACTATAACTACAATTATAATTACAGCAGTTATTCATCTCCGGGCCAGGGCCAGGGTCAATTTCAAGGTCAAGGTCAAAATCCTGTGGGTAAAAACGGAGGAGGGATGAACACATCATCAGTGAGTAAAAACGCCCTTGGCTCATTAACTCCGATGAACGATTGTCTTTTATACACTTCTGTGCTCTCCCCACACACGTCCGACAACATGTACAGTCAAAGTAACAACAATCACAATCAAGTAGGAATAATAAATAACGGTAGCAAAATAGCTGGATTGGGTGGAGCGACGTCCAACTTGAGCTATCCCATGAACTATCCCATGACAATGAGCAAGGGGTCACCCTCCAAGAAAGCGGTGAGTGTGGATAATATCGCCTCGATGCTCTCCACCAGCTCCACCAACATTTGTATAGCAAATAATACCCATAATAATATGAATACAAGCATCAGTCCCTGTACCAAGAACAACAACAATAATAATAATAATGATAATAATAATACTCGTGATAATACTACTACTACTGCTACTAATATTATCAGCTCGGCAACTCGTTCCAACTCTAATTCTGGTTCACATTCCCATTCCCATTCTGTTTTGGGAGGAAGTGACGTCACGTCCCCATCATCCTCTAACAATTCCAACTCGACTTCAAACTCAAACTCAAATGCTAGCTCAAGCTCCAACTCCAACTCGAGCTCAAAAAAGTTTGGTTTTCCTCATGGCTTCGTCCGCTCGAAGCTGACTGTACTGCCAGAGGAGGCAGCTCAACTGCATAATCATATGCATCATCACATGTATCATGGGAAGCCAGTTCTCGTCAGTAGTCTAAGTAGTGACAGTGTCCACACTCTGGCTCAGGCCGCTCTGACTCATCCTCACTCTCATTCTTCATTCAACTCGACCACTTGCCACAACAGTTGTACCAATAATATTAATATTAATCACAGTTCCTCTTCAAATTCAAACTCAAACGCAAACTCTGCCTCCAACTCAACCTCCTCCTTCGCCTCCTCATCCTGCAATTGTCACTGCGTTTGCTCCTGCAACAGTCAATCCAACAGTGGAAACAATATTCTGCAAATACAGAAAAACAATAGTAGTACCAGCACCAGCAGCAACTGCAGTAGTAGCAATGACAGCTCTGAAAATTCAACGTCAAATAAGGAAATTTCCAATAATAATCCAAATGTGACGAATCCCCAGCCAAACGTTAATGTACACGTCAAGTCAACAAAAAGCTTCAGTGCTCGAGCTTTTGCCATGATGTACAGGTTTCAAAGTGGGGGTAAAAACGGTGGGGGGAGAGGCCGGAGTCGGAGTAAAAGTCCAGCCACGGCTACGGCGAGGAGTCACAGTTGTAACAGTGGAACGATTGAGAAATTCAACCCTACTAGCAACCATTCTACCACCATGACGGCGAGTAGTAACATGTGTGAATCGGCAGGTGTTTTTAAGCTGCGCTCCTCCTCGAATTCGAATTCAACCTGTGCGTGTTGTAATAAAGGTAAAAAAAGTGGGAAAAAGTGTAGCAAGAGTGCAAGTAGCAGCTGTGAAATGCTGCTGGACGTGGACCATGATCATGATCATGATCATGGTATGAAGCCGAGCATTCGAGCACTTGCCCTGAATCGGCTGAGCACCCCCGAGACGAGTCTCAGCATTAGTCATAGTCAGCACAACTGTATTGACATTTATTCGGAAGTGGATCGTGGTAGTGTCATGATGACGCGGAGTTGTAGCAATGGACAACTTCCTTCTGGAGGTCAACTTGGATTTTCTTGCGCGTGTCAGTGTCAGTGTACTTGTTGTCGGTGTCTTGGAGGAAATCATGGGAATAATAACAATAATAATAGTAATAGTGGTTCTAATATTAAGCTGGGTCAAATTCAAAATCAAAATTCGTCCTCCTCGGTCAATATCAACGTTAAAACGGGGTCGACCTACATCTCGTCTAATGAAAGCGGGTATGACTCGGACAGTACCAAGAATACCGAGGAGATTTCAACTAATGCTAATATAAATACAAATACTGCCGTTACACTCGTCAGTGGTTCTTCTTCATGTTCTTCGTCAACCCTGGGGATGAACAAGAGTTTAAGCCACAGTTTGAACAAGCCAAAGAGTGTTGAGGTTTTATTGGACGAAAGTTGTGACCGCAGTCAAAATCGGGAAGATGACCCTGACGAAGACGAGGAAGAAGACGAAGAAGACAATGACAATGAAAATGACGAAGATGTTGTGGAAAAAGTTGAACTGAGACGACGGAAGCGGACTCAAAACCAGGGTCAAAGCCACGTTCATAACAACAGTAATTCCAGCAGTACGGAAGAGGATCAATTCACCACCCCAAGCAATAGTAACAGCAACAGCAATCGTGATAGCAACTGCAGTGACCTGGAGATTCCAGTGTATGGAGGATATGGAGCAACATCCGGAACACCATCCAGTGTTGGCTCCAAAGTCCTCGACTTTGAAAAGAACCAGGCCATTTATGCGGTGACCAAGCCGATCAAAACTGCGGTGGTCCGGAGAAAAAGTGACCTCGCTCACTCCATCATTGCTCGGCAACACAACAGTCAAAGCTGGAGCAGCGGAAGTTGCAGCAGCAATTTCCAGGCCAGTCCAACTTCCCTGTTGGCCAGTCGTCTGTCTTATGCCGAGCACCATCACGAGATGATGGCCGCGATGAGCCTGAAAAGTGGAAGTGACCGGGGGAATTTCGGGTTTTCTCAACTCTGTCCCAAGATGAGGGGTCAAAGTCAAAGTCCACGGGAGAGTGTAACAGGTTATGAAAACTGTGCAAACTGTTCGTGTTCAGCGTGTCAAAATCAAAGTTCCAGCAATCCTATTTACGCCCCACTGTCAACCGTCTCAACGAAAAGCTCCAGCTCCAGTCAAAGTCATCGTAGTCGGATTCAGTCGATGGAGAGTCGGGAGATTTTCCGAATTTGTTTTGGCAAGGACACTCTGCCCTCTAAAATGGTGCCTGGTCATGGTATTGGTCATAGTCAACCCCCGCTGCCACCACCCCCTCCCCCTCAACAGCTCTCGACGAGCAAGAAAAAGTTCCAGCTCCTCCACATTTCAAAGGCCCATGACGAGCCGTTGGGACTTTGTGTGATTAGTCGCGTGGCCAAGGGAGGGATGGAACATATTGTGGCCAGCATTTTTCCAGGATCCTCCAGTCATCGGTAAAAATCTTTTAAAATTCAAAAAAAATCCAGTTTAAAAAACAAGATCATTTACAATTTTTATTTGTAAAAAATTTGATTATTTTTCTATATTTTACAGGGATGGTCGAATTGAAGTTGGTGACGAGATAGTGAACGTGAATGGAAAGCGTCTGCGAACCCTGAGTTCGGAGGAGGCCACGCTGGCTCTCCAAGTGGCGGCGATCAATTGTCCCCAAATGGAGCTCCTCGTCGCCCGGGAGAATCCTCAAAGTGACTGTGATAGTAATAATAGAGACCGAGAGGAGAGTGGACTGGAGAATTCCAGGAATTGTACGTGCACTTGTCCCTCCACCACCACCATTCCAGGAGGAACATTCAGTAATTCAGAACATTCTACCGTCAACGTGACGGAATGTCCAGTGTATGAAACGTTGCAATTTGAGCCGGTCATTCATCACCCTCCACAACTGTCTGTGAAAAGTCCATGTCCAATCCATCACAGAGTTGACAGTCTCTACTCTGTCCATATCGGTGCTTCCTCCTCCTCTTCTCCTTTGTCACATACCGTCAAAATAAATCCAATTGTGTCCAGTGGTAATAGCGGGGATGACGAGGATGAAAATAGGAGCATAAAATTGGGCGAGCCATCATCCCTCCTGAATTCCTCCACTTCCGCCTCCGCTCCTCATCATCAACAACAACATCACCCCGCATCCTCCTCGTCAAAAGTCGCCAGCAATAGCAGTCGAACCGGAGTTTATTATTCGCACGAAACCATTTTGGAACAAAGTGACGAGAGCTTGTCCGAGGAACTTTTGGTGACGAGTGTAGCTGCTGCCGCGGCGGCGGCTAATTCCAAGGGGGGTAACAACCCCAACCCCAATGAGCTGTGGACTCCCAAGAGACGCGGCGTGATGAGACAATCCTCCTCCATCCCCACATCCTTCCCCATGTGTGAATTTTTGGACCAAACTCCTCAAGGTCAAGGTCAAGCCCAGTGTTCAGTCCCGTTGAGACGACAACCGCTGACTACCAAAGATAGTGATGAAAATTGTGACCAGTTTAAGCACCCCGTTTGTACCACCGTCGTTCGACCCCCGTCAACCTGTTCAAATCCGAATCCGAGTCCTAATAGCCCCGGAACTGCTTTTCAGCAGCAGAGTCCATGGTCCACCCGAAATCGAAGACACAGCACTCTGACCTACTTCAATGCGGATGCAGATGCCATTGGAGCGGCCAACAACAACAGCAACCCTCCAGACTTGTCGAGCAACTTTTTGCTTCATCATCCCCAGAGAAGTATCAGTCACCAGGGCGGCAAGGGTGAACATGGAGAGGGAGAAGAGCAATACAATGCGGAGAGCATCAATTATTATTTAACCACCACCAACCTCTGCACCCTCCCGAGAAAGTCAAAACATGGGAAAGGTCAAGGGAGGAATCCCCACCAAAAATCAGGGCAATCTAATCAAGCTGGTCAAAGTCCAAGTGCTGTTGTATCCGCGGCTCCCTACTTTTACAAAATGCACACGGTCGCCTTTGAAAAGGGGCCGGGGAAGAAGGGGCTCGGGTTTAGCATCGTCGGAGGACGGGACAGTCTCAAGGGGAACATGGGCATCTTTGTCAAGAGCATTTTGGAAAAGGGTCAAGCAGCTGACTATGGCACTTTGTTTGAAGGCAAGTCCCTATAAATTTCTGTTGTATAATAATAATATGCATAATATTCTTTTTTTTCTTGTTAAAAAACATTGCTCGTTTTCCCCCTCATTTCTTCATTTTATACTTTCTAAGAAAACTATATTTTTAGTATATTGACATTGGCCAATGAAAAATGTATTGAGGAATGAGGAAACTTTTTAAGCAAAAACCATAATCTATTTTTATACTCTTACCCGTTTTGAATGCTTGTTTTGCGACCTTCAGATACACAGAAAGTTGATCAGGAAAAATTTTCGAGGAAGTAAAATACCTAGAAAAATAGAAAACAAAAAGTTTTTTCATAATCAAACATCAATAATTTTGTCTTTCATAGGTAAATCATAATACACATAGTAAATAGCTCAACTAAATTATGTAAAATTGTGTTGGCCGAGCTTCAGCCGCTTTGTGGCCTTTTTTGTAGGTTATCAATTGACTATATTATAGTAAAACTAAATGGAGGTGTCACATTTCCATTTTACGTTAGAAAATGTTGTACAGCAGTGCATTGCTCGTGTACAGTATTATTCAAGGACCCTAATTGGTTTCGGCATCATATTTCATTTGATTCCTTGTCGAGCAGCAGTCCAGACCACAGTCCGCCGTCAACTCCGTATACGTATAATGTATATTATATTAAATGTATGTACATATGTAGTCATTCTCTCCGCTCTATTTTGCTCGCTTAATTAAATCTCCGTTTGGACAGCTGACGGGCTCTAATTTCCCAAATGCATTCCACTGTGTATACTGTATAAATACTTACTTTTTGCTTTAGCTCTGTTTGATTTTGTGTTTATATATATTGTAAAACATGCTCATTTTAGCAGTATTCTCATACTGCACCCAAACAGACCAACGCGTCATCACTTTTATTCAAATAATTCATTTGGAATAAAGTTATCATCACTATTCTACATACACATCATCATAGTATAATGTATGTGTATGTGTTTACTAACATGCATAATATTGCAATGTATGGAGGAGAGAATCAATGTAATAATTGAATTTGAACATTGAATCTGTGGTCGAATTTAGGATTCAAAGGGAAATTAAGGCAAATATGTACAAAATAAAATGGAAATCAAATGAATGATGTACGGTATACATACATAGAGCTGCAATTGAGCTGCGTCGTGGAAAAGGGCTGGACATTGCCAAGAGCCAAAAGACATTTCAAACACACATGAATTAAAACTATGCATCATATAATTCATCCTTTGGGAAATGACATCTGCCATTTAATACGGGATCACGCAGAGAGAAGTACAGATCTGTGTACATTGTACATTGTACATACAATGTACAGTGTGTAGTGTGTAGGTATTAGGTATAGTATCATCGGAAATGGGAAAAGCTCTTTGCTTTTCCTTTTCCCTTTCACGTTTAATCCAGATGACAATGGCGATGGCGATGACTCGTGATATTTCTGCTAGTGCCGTCGGCTCTTTTTTTTCTAGCTAGAATCTGTCCTAGTTTTTGTTTTTGCAAATCAAACGTGTTGTGTGTGTCGGGAATATAAAAACACAAGTTTTGTCCGTGTACGTGCATAATTTGTATTTTGTATATTATAGTTAGTTTGAAGTTTGCGTCAGTTAACGATCGAATCAGTTGAGTCCGGAATTAAAAGAACAGGACTCATATATGAGATGGCATCGAGCCCCAGTCGTCAGCTGAAGCTGATGATTAAATTACATTAAAGTACTGTAATTAGACAAATAGTAGCCTGGGTTACTTTTAGCATATACTTTTAGTATAATATTATTTAGTCCCATTGTCAGCGTCTCGGCCTTTTTTTCTTGGCATTTACGGTATCTGAGTCTCTAAGTATGCATGTGTGTATGCAATTGATTTCACGAAAAGCTCACATTTGCATTTGATTGTTGTGTGCAAATACGCATACATACATATGCGAGCATAAGAATCTGGAGCAATGTCCCCATCGTCACGAAACATTCGGGGTTCCCTTTGTCTTATTAGTTTGTACGAATTCGGATACTTGCGATTACCTAGTTCAATCTTCTTTTTTACGGAAGCAACTCACGAACAATCCATATAAAATAGAACTGACTCATAAAATTCCAGAGCCTTTTGCAATACTTTGCTATATTACATACATTTTTTGTCTACTTGCTTCGTAACAATGCAGCATCATGATCGAGAAATGCAGAATAAAGATACGATATTTGCAAAGGGGAAAATTGAAAACGGAAGGAAATGAACAAGAAATTGATTTGAATTGATTGAACGAGAAGTTGATTTGAGCCCAAACGGGACAAATACTGAAAAAGGCAGTTCAATTTACAAATTTACAAATAAAATGCAAACAACAAAGGGATCAATATGCGAGCGAGCCGTGAGAGACTTTGAATAATGGTAATATGTAAATAGTTTCGATTTTTTCGTCACGAGTCAATGATCAAATGATCAATGAGTAAGCGGAATTGAGGAAAGTGACAAAGCGAGGATCGACAATTGACATGCTGCCGCAGGCGAATCAATCGACCTTTTGTTTTCAATAATGGAATCACTGGCTTTTTTCCACGCTTGCCTTGAACAGATCGATATTTCATATTTTTGGAAGAATAAAAATATTTAGCTAGTTTAAAGTTTTAAGACAATTTTAGGTTTCAGCTTTCAGCAGTGTTTTCCAGCGTCTGGTTTAGCAGTTTACACGTCTCCAGTAAAGCTTTTCAAGCTTAGTATTGTTAACAGTTGCCTTGGCGCGATTTTGTCAATAAAGATCGATTTTATTATTTTGTATTCTGTATCTTTATCTTTTCTCTTTGCTCTTCCCAAGAATTCTTTATTCAGTATTTATTCAGTCTTAGATTCTAACTAACCTTTGTTTGTTTTTTAATTGCAGGAGATGAAATAATATCAGTGAATGGAGGTAAGAATACAATCTGTAATTCGTTGTTGCTTATAATTTTAAAGAAATAATTATACTTATTTTCCTAAATGCTCTGAATTTTCCCATCGTTTACAAATGACCGGTTTCTAATATTTAATACATACTTATTTATTTTAATTTTTCTTTGTTAGTACCCCTTCAAGGAATGTCTCACGCCGAGGCAATAACAATGTTCAAAAAGATAAAACATGGTGAGGTCATTCTTCAAGTAGTCAGAAGAACGGCTGGAGCTAAATCTAGGTAAGAATTGACATAATTAAAGTAAAATAAATTCAAATGATTTATCTATTCATATTCTTGTCATCTTAACGCTTTATCTTTTATCTTTTATTATCATCTATATCATTTTCATCTACCCTAAAATGTGGCCAAAAACAAGGAAAACCTCTCATTTCCGCTATCTTTCCAATATCCAATATCTTAACTAGCACGTTCAGACATTTGATATTTATTTTTATGACTCCTTTTTCTTGCATTGTGCATTTTCCATATCTCCAAATACATGTATACATATACGTATAATATAAACTGTGCTTTATCAAAATTGCAGATCTCCCAAATCCAAATCCTGTGATGAATTAGATCAGAGCATCGACAGTTAGCTGTTACATAGTTGTTGTACAGACAAGAAAATGGGCCAGAATACAGCACCGGACGAGAAAAAAGTATAGAAAAAGAATAGGATACTGTAATATTTTGAGGGTAAATGGGATCCAAAATCCAAAAGAATCTACACAAAACTCCAATGAAAATGACAAGAACAAGCAAAAAATTCTCCAGAAGCCTCCAGTTCCATACTTCGATCCTCAAATCTCAATTCCATTTCATTCCATCCAACGTACTTACATAACTATACTATAATATATTATAGCCTATATAACTAGTGAGACCAAAAAAAACGACGATAAAATAATAGCTCAAGTGGCTTAAAAATATCTGGGACTCCACTCTAGAAAGACTTGAGGGGGAAAGACGAAATTTGTGCCAGAATATTACGGAAAAACTAGAGAAAAAACGTGTTATCGTCAAAGTGTATTTTCTGGAGATGAACCATGACGACACCCTCATCGAAATATCATCATCATCTCATTTCTGATGCTGCTGGATTAAATAGATACGACGAAAAAAAGAAAAGAGACTCTTGAAAAATACTTAAATGACTGTAAGTTGCCCTAAGTATTCACCATGTATCATGTATCTTGATAATATACTCGATAATAATAATATAAAGTATGCAGTATGTACTTAGTACTTACTTACATAAAAACACTACTGGATTTTATCGGTTTTTACATACAGTATCAATATTACAATATTATACAACGGGAGAATCTATCGTGTGCTTTTGCGTATTGCGTAATACTTACATACAATACATAATACATATGTACACATTGTTGTTAAAAAATCCTATGATATGTATTTATACGAGTATACATTAGAATACATACAATTGTAATAAGATTTAAGTTGTGTCCCATTATTATTATTTATTATAAAAGTATATAATACTTTTACTTATTATGTATGTGTATCTTCATCATCAGTTGACTGCTCAAAGGATTCTTTCTAGCTTTTACAAAGCTCGCAATGTCTGTCAACGTGAGGAAAATAAGTCGTCACATGTATCTGGAGACTTGACACAGAGAATAGAAAAAAGATTGAGGTAAAAAGTATAAGAGAACAGTTTTTGATCTGGAGAAAAGATCGATTAAAGATCTCGTCAGCCACTTGCTAAAACTCTCAGCTGACCTTATCTACCATCCAGTTCCAGGGAGATACTTACATAGTACATTATAAAGCAGAGCAACATGAAAAGCATGGGCAACTACTGGAACTGACTTTTAGATTCAGTAAAGCTTTTCTATGTATATTTCTCTCTTCACTCTCTATCTTTGTCTTTCTCCAGTAAATCCCTGTTGGCGATGAACACCAAACATTGCAAGGCAAGATAGACTATACTTTTTCTTGATCCATGAATCCGATTACAAAAAAAAACGAACACAGTCTCTGTTTCATATTACTCGTTTTCCAGAGGCAAAGAAAACGTATAACGTATAAGTACATATAAGTATAAATACTGTAATAATAATACAATATTATTATCTTTTGCCAATGAAACCTAAATATAGGAAAGTCAACATTTCTCCTGGTACTGATACTCTTTTTTTGAACAGAAACGTTTTGTACACTTTCACTTTCACTAATAAAAATGCATTTCGTTTCTACACTCTACACACGAAGGTCGAAAAAGAATAGAATAAGTTTTATGATAATATTTTTACCATGTTAAATATCATACCTATGTATGTAAGTTGTAAGTTCGTCTAATATTATTTTACTGTATTTATTCAGATTGTAATCTATTGTAATTATGTATGGTTGTCTTTGTATATTATGCACTTTGACCATTGAATGTTGAATAGCCTTAGAAAATTACATTTATATACTCAATCAAGCTAATTATTATAAGTTAAGCTAATAATATTGTACAATATGCTCGATAAAAAACATTGTAACATTAACCTGCAAAAAAGTTGGAAACAAGTAGAAAACCATTGTAATGTTGCAATATAATAAGCAGGTTATCTACATAGCTGATACGAATCTTCAAGTAATTCTAATTAAAGAAAAAAAGATAAAAATTGGCTCGTGTTCAATGGCCAGCTAAATATAATAGGGGTCCACCCGATGGGAAATGTAAATTTTTGTGTAAATGTAAAAAATGCTCTGGACAGTTTCATTACCCACTGTATTTATTATTTTCATTTACACAAACATTTACACAAGCGCTTGTGTAAATATAAAATAATGTTTGGACCAATTTTCGACTTTTGCACTTTGGAAACAATTTCTTGTCTAGTCGAAAATCGTCTTAATACTTAAACAAAGTCGCTATGGCTTATGACTACGACCAAGCGGGGCCGAATGAGACCACTGGCCGTATTTATGAGGAGTCAAGATATCGTTATATATGTAGTATGTACATATTATTATTACTACGTTTATTAATGATACGATTTAGATGCACCAATACAACGTTGGATATTATTACTGTTATTCTGTTATTACGAATATGGCTATTAGTATTATAATAAAGTAATAAGTTGACGATTTCGTGTAAGAGTATTAATAAGTACCGTTGAGGGTCAGTTAATAATTAATAAGAGAAAAGATAAAGTTATGGCTACGAGTCGTAACAAAGAAAGTTTAATATGTATGTACATATTATAATAAAAGGGTTTTATTTTCGAACTGAATACTTATTTACAACAATATTTTTCACATTTTTCCTTCGCCGTTGTTTTTGACGAAATGGGTTTTTAATGTCTACAAAGTGTTTAATTGACTAAGTTCTAAGTTATAACGTGTATACATTGTACGTGTGTATCTACACTTTTATTTTTACAATGCAAGCGATAATACTTTAATCTATAGTTAGCATAATTAAATTTATTTGCCACCATTCATCTTTCATTTATTTTTTTAACAAATAAGAAACAAACACTGAAATCTAGTCGGCAATCGATTACGACGACGACTTTCTACACTAAGTATTTTAAGTATAGATAAAGCTTGTCAGTTAAATATTATACTTCGTAAAATACTATATTATATGTAATAATATTATGCAAGTAAGACTTGCTTAAAAATGAAATCACATTTTACTTTTAACACATGATTTGACCATGAAACTTTTGGAAGCTTAATTGAATTAAGAATATAAATAGAATTAATGCGAATTAATGCTTGTTAATATTATTATCATTGATATTTAATGCTTAGTTAATGAATATTATGTGTACATATATGTATGTATATTTAGCCACATATTTATGTAATGGACACAGCTCGTCATATTTTAATTAGTCATCAGTCAACTGGGATTTGTTTATTTTTTGTCTCAAAACTGATGATCTTATGAGCTGCTGTGAGATGACATGACCTTTTTTACGATATTATTATTATTTATGCAACATTAATTTAAATTTTAAATGTATTATGATTTATGATATTTAACTCTCAAACCATGTATTTCTATTAGTATAACACCCATGTTGAATAAAAGTTAAACGTTACTACAAAACGTATATACAAGACGATTCAAATGTGTAGCACAAGTCAAATTGTCATTTGAAATCTTAAGTACACCATAGAGATTCATGCATACTTTTTACTTTTAAATATTAATCGTTGCCAAGAAACGATTAGCATCTTCACCGTTAAAAAATCCTGGCTCGGGAGTATCTTATACTTAATTTCGTTCATTCTATCGTTATGACAACATGGCATAAATACGATGCAATTTACAAACTACAATTTTAAAACCTAAAAACTATAGCATGTATATATAGTAAAGCTAGATAGTTTGATACATATTTGTACAACATATTTTACAGAAGAATGAAACATTATTTAGGTACAATATTTGATAGCTGCTAGTTACTAATAACAATAATAATTATAACGAAGAATAGAGAATAGTATAACGCGGACATCAATTCATACACCATACATATTACACATGTAAAGTACTTACTGCAGTAGTAGGTGACCTTTTCTCCGATTCCCACACACCAAGAAATACTTGACAAGTTTAATTTGGTTTTAAAAGCTCAATATGACCTTGCGTAGTGACATTATTTCGAGTATTTTTACGCAGTGGCTTTACTCCTCATATGTTTCTGTATAAGCACACAGTTTAATTAAATAAGTTAATAGTAATAGTAAGTAAGGGTCAACAAACTTGATTATTGAGAATCGGCCGATAGGTGACCAGAGCTTGAAGAAGCGTCGGTTGTATCTCCTCTATATTCAGCCAAGAACTCCGCATTTATTTTTTTCGAAAAGTACGACCTGTCGTCGTTATCTTTCATGACTGGAACGGGCTGACCTGGTGGCCCGATTGTGTGGTCCCACATCTTAATCCAAATAGCCAACTTATTCTCAAAAAATGTCTTGAAGTCTAGAAATTTTTGTGTGCAGTTATCTCCATTTACTCTTTCAACGTCGACATTTTCTGGCCCGAAACGTTCGTCCTCCCAAATGATTTCCATCATTAAGTTGTTTCTATAAGAAACATTAAATTTTTATACCAAAATTATATACAAACTCTTTTCAAACAGGCAAAAATGACTACAAAAAGTTGCTACGCTTGTAAATATACGTGCACAGTGCACATTGCATATATGTAAACAGTAAACATCATGTATCATGCATGAACTTATGTTGTTGAATCTACTCACATTGCACCGGACGCATTTTTCGGTTCGCTCAGCACAATTTTCCTTGTTCGGACACGCTCAGCGTAGGACACAAGTTGGTCCTTGAAATCATCACGGTATGGAAATTTCGGTTTTGGTAAGTTAACTGCGGAAAAAGGTTCGTTGCCGAGAGAAAATATTTCATAAATCAAACCTACAGGGCAGTAAAAATTCATATTACATTTGGTAGTTTAGTCGTTGTAAAGGTGCAAAAAATCTTTGAAGTAAATATTTCTCAAGTATAAAAAATTATTCATCGTTATCTTAATTACTTACAGCCATAAGAATATTTGTCGGACTCCGATGAAAGTTTGTAGCCATGAAGAATAACGGAGGGTGCCATCCAACGAAATTTATCCCTTATCTAATGTATCAAGCATGTAAATACAAACACAAAAAAGCAATTTATCACTCATTAGTTCTTACTTCCATTCCACTTTAAAAAACAAGTTACAAAAAATACTATAACATACAAATTTGCTAGTAGACAGGTCTCCTATTTCCTTTTCAACCATTGGCTTGCCGAAGCCAATGTCCGAGATTTTGCATATATTCTTCCCATCAAACAGGAGAATATTGTCGGTAGTCAAGTTGCCGTGGACAATCTGTAAAACATGCAGTAGAAGTCATATGAGTAATTAAAATTAAATAACCACATGGTGCCTGAAGCTTGGTTACGTATACATGGTGGCTTCATCTGCAATCTCTGTCCACAACCAATGGCAGGGGAAAACTTTGCCAATATGTCTAGTTTACATGACAACGCTAAAGATGAATATTGAATTAACATAGAAATATTGATTTGGAATTTAAAGCAGAACTGGTGAAAAGTATTCCCCAGACGTCTTGTCTTTCCTCCAGTTCCACGTTAAATTCCGAATCAATTCTTCAATGTATGTACCTTAAATTTTCATCTTTTAACGTAGTCGTGTAAAAAAGACATCTTGCAAACTTTTCCCCCTGACGTTGGTTACAAAAATCATAAAGGAAAAAGCTCAGATGAAGCTACCATGTATAAGTAAAAAGCTTTTGACACCGTGAATAGCCCTTTAAATAAAATCCTATCAAATCTCATGAAAATTTCACGAGATTTGATAAGATTTTGCCTATCGATGGTGAGACTTTGATACGATTTCCATGACAATTCATGAAAATCTTGTCAAAATTTGATCAAAGTTGATAAGAAGAACGATTTTGACCCCAAACTTCGAATGAAACGGTTGGGGAACCAAAAGTATGCACTATACACTTACTTTTTGATCTGTAAGAAAGGCCATCCCACCTGCTATTTGTGCACCAAACCGTAAAAGGTCGAGTGTGGTAAATACCCTCGGGTTGTCTAAATTCCTGAAATCGCCAAAAAATGAAGCTCTTAACAATTAGAGTATTGCATCTTATTTTAGTGACAACTTAAGATCATGCAATCATTGAAACATGTTCCATGGTTGGATGATTGGTAGAACATGTTTCGAAAACTCACAAACCATAAATTTTTAATTCAGCGGTGATAATTTTAAAGTAACTAACATATTGGGCGTCGGCTTGTGCAGCTCTCTGATGTCCACAAACCTTCCAGCCAAGAAACCTGTCACCAAATATTCCTTGAGGCTTCCAACTTCGCTATATTCGGAAAACATGTATATGATTCCTAAAAACCAACAAAAACCGCAGCTACTCAACTCGATCTCGACTTTTAATTTCAATATATATATTTACTTGGCATAAAAAAGCAGTCCATTCTTAGACTTGATAGAACAACAATAGTTTTATATTTTATAATATTCAATAATATTATAGAAACCAAAATACGTAGTACCGTATGACGCCAAACTTGTAAAGGCGCCTTTTAGCTGAATTACGTGGGGATGCCCTCCGCGGATTTCGGAACAAACCTGAATTTGGTGCAAGGAGGCTTCACAAATGTTCCTGCCAGCCCTGACCCGCGGGGATTCTGCCACGCAGGCTTGGCCCCGCAACGTGACCTTGTATGTAACTCCAAATCTTCCAGTACCAACGATGATGGGCAGTGACCTATTTTCGTCTAAAAAAATGCGATCAATAATTTTCAAACGTATGATGCAAATATTTTGTACATGAATGCGTTGCAGTAAAATATGCAACACGAAATCAGTAGCAAGCACAAATTTCTTTTTATATTTACAATTTACATATTATGTAAGTGATATTCGTTTTCGGACACCGTATACTACCGTAAATGACATAATAATATGCCTGGATAACTATTTGATAAATCCTCGTAAGACTAAATTCTGCTCAATTTAAA
>JAQIVE010001234.1:0-26531 GCA_034698285.1 Sminthurinus bimaculatus
GCTGTGTGTGTATGTTTCAGATATCTGTAATCTATGTTTCGAAATGCTTTACTAAAAAAATCTATTTGACTGTATTTCTTTTATTTCCACCAGTGTAGTTTGGAACCTTTGAATTTCTTACAAAAACTACTCATTTCTACTTGACAGACGAATACAAAGTAGCAGTACATTTTATATGCGGGTCCATGAGTGGAGCTGTTGCTACCGGTAAGAAAAACTTCAAGAGGATATAAATAAATAAAGAAGTACATATAACCAGGTTTTGAGCATGTAAACGAAATTTTAAATTTTATTTCTTTTTTTTCAGTTTTTTCCCTACCGTTTGATACTGTTCGGACGCGCCTGGTCGGCCAAGGAGAACCAAAGGTATTTTGGCAAAAATCTAAAAGTCACTATAAAAGTGTAATATTCATAGATGAGATGATAGTTGACTGACATTTAAAGTTCTAATGATTAGACATAACCCGTAATATGATTCTCACTTTGCTGCAGGTTTATAATGGCGTTTCTCACGCTTTTCGGACAATGGTCAAGTCTGAAGGTATTTCATCCATTTACAAAGGAATGACTCCAGCTTTACTCCAGATAATGCCGTATGCTGGCATGCAGTTTGGAACCTTCACCTTACTTTCTAATCTTTACAACCGCCATAATGGAAAAGATGGTACACATTTTGTGAATGCATGAAACTTTTATTCTAGTTAGGTACCTACTCTGCAAATGTCACCGTGTGTTGGTTATTAAAATTTCTAAAAAAATCGATTTTAACTAACCGTAAAACTTCTATTTTGTGTAGATGATAAAACAAAAGTGTCATTTTGGAATAATCTACTTTGTGGAGCTGCGTCCGGCTTAGTCGCAAAATTAACTGTTTATCCATTAGATCTTGTCAAGAAACGCTTACAAATTCAAGGGTTTGAAGCTGCCCGTACTAAATTCGGGAAAGTAAATGAATAATAACACAATGGGTTTTGACCTTCATTATTTACATTATACTTTTGAAACTTTTCATAGGGACAATGTTCATATTATCTGTGGTTTCCCCATGAAAACGTTTGTTAGTTTGTTAATGATTAAAATAATGTATTGGTTTTTTATAGGTACGAAAATGTAATGGTACTGTAGAATGCCTCCGACTCGTTCTGACAGAGGAAGGATTTAGAGGATTGTACAAAGGAATCTCACCTAGTCTAATTAAAGCCGTTGCAACAACCGGGCTCATGTTTGCTTTCTATGAAGAGCTGCTGAGGATATTTAAAACGTTTAATAGATAACAAGAAATGTACAAAATATAAAGCTTTAAGAAGAATTCGAATCAAAATAAATCAATGCGCAGACGTCTTATTAACAAGTAACTGAAAAATGTAATATTAACCTTCATATTCATTTTCATATCCGTCATTCATACTCTTGTATAGTTAAGTAAAATTTGGGAAAATATTCGCTGTCATTGTAAGAGCCTCACTGAGGGAAAAGAGGAAACGAAATCGTCTTTATTTACTTTCCTATCTCTCCAACCTTTCTCTCGCACAAGACACTAAAAGCAGATGCTGGGAAAATCGAATTTCCTGACCGCCAACTTGATTCACATTTTCTATAAAATCTAAATGTGTAAACACTAAACACACAGTAGTGGAAAAATGTTTCTATTTAGTCTTTAGTCTAAAATGTTTAGAATTGTACGTATTTCATATTTTTAAAATGCTGTTGAGCCTTACTTCAGCCCAGTTATAAATTTCCAAAAATATATTTACGCACTAGGTTGTAAATCGTTAATATACGTTTTTTAATATGCGTCTTTTCCATTTTCAAAGGTTTTGGTCTATTCAAAATCATACTATTTACAGCGTACATATACAACATCCCAATTTTATCGTTTTGACGTTTTCTAAAAAGCAATATTATCAACATAATTAGTGAGGTTGTAAAATTTGTTATTTTCAAATCAATAATTTAATCATCGTCATGAAGGCACAACTTGCAAATCGACCATTGACTCGAGAGACTCTCGCAGAAGCCAATTGCTGTAGGTTCTGCGGATATGGAGTCCATGAAAGCGTCGATTTGACAAATTTTGTCTCAATTTACGACAAAATATTCAAAGAGACGGACGATACCGAAAATTCGGATGGTACCGAATTTACCCTTGACCGGGCTATAAACAAATATTTACCATTACAAGTAAGTAAGAAAATAAGGTATTGCAAAGTTACACCACGATATTCTAGAGTTTAGAATGTTGACGTTTTAGATAGAATACTACACATCGTTTATCGTGTATCATAATATATTTTACAAATATCCAACTTACCTTTTTACCTTTTTCCATTAAAGGTATCAAGCAAGGAGTTATACTATCCAAAAGTCATCTGTATAAATTGTCTCGATACTCTAAATATGACCATCAAGTTTTTCCAGGCGATTGCCAAAGGTCAAAAGCTACTCACAAAAATCATCAATAGCAGCTCTAAAACAACAACAACAACAACGGCTTCAGTTGAAGAAGATAGAGAGAAGGAGAATAATAATGGTAATGAATTGGGCCTCGAATTTTCAAAGGATAATCCCATTTTCCTTGCTCCCAAGAGAAAGAGAGGACGACCCAGGAAAAATGAAACAAGCGACAATGCTACAAGTTCAAACTCAACAAAGAAGTCTGCCCTTCTGCAAACTGAATATAATGTCGAGTCAAAACCAAAGAGACAGACTAAACGACCTCTCCGATATTCTGACGCTGTTATACCAAACCTTAATAATAGCACGCTTACTACCGACGGAGAACAAGAACATTGTGATAAAATAGTCATAGTTAACGATAGTAATACAAATGGAAATCTTTGCAATAATAATTCTTCGCAACATAATATAAACTCAGAGTGTGAATTTACTTCGTGTGATGAATCAAGACCTTCTTCTTCAATTTGTCAAACTACAAATAGCTCAAGCTTGTTGATGACAAATGGTGAAGATTTGATGGATTTGACAAGGTTTACTGTGATTATGGATGATGATGTAGAAATCCCACATGAACCAGCAGATAAACAGCAGGCACCACATTTAGTTCCTGGCAGTGAAAGTGAACCTTCTCAAAGTTCTAAAGCGAATGATAAAATTAAATATGACGAGAAAAACGACGATAGCAATCAAACGATTAAAGTCATTGTAAGTAAGGACAAAAGTATGAAAAATAAAAGCACTTCAAAAGCTAAGACGACCGGGAAAAAGGGGAAGAGAAGGGGAGCGAAGAAAAAAGAGCTGGCTAAACAGAAGAGAAAAGATCCGAATCTGAAACCGTCTAAAACCGCATTATTACAGTGCGAGATCTGTCAAAGGCAGTTTACTCATCCCTCGTCTTTCTCGTGGCATAAGGCGACAGCACATGATAAAGAAAAGAGATTTGTTTGCTCAGTTCCTACGTGCCGTAAAGCCTTCTCACATAAACAACTATTGGATACTCACAGCTCTGTTCATTCTGTTGTCCGGCAGTATAAATGTAAGGGCTTGCAAAATCGGAATCCTAAAATGTACAATATGTATACTTACGTATTAAGTAGTAACCTTTTACCAACCCATGCTCAATGATTATTTCATGTTTTTGATGTAAATGTTTTTCAGGTGAAGTTAAAGGCTGTTCTGCTGCGTTTAAAACCAAGTAAGGAATAATAATTTCATTTTAAGATTTCGATTCGCAGTTTCTCAAAAGAATTAAATCATGTATGCTAAACTATACTGTTTGCTTTTTGTCTGATGTCTTAGAGCGTCCCTGTACACCCATAACAAGTCTATACACAGGCAAACAAGATTTACCTGTGAAATTTGTGGATTAATGTTAACACTAAAATCCTCTCTGATCTCACATTTGCGTCTACACAAGGGGGAACTTGGAAAGGAGCATGCTTGTGACTTTTGTCAAAAAAAATTCTTCCAAAAGAATAATATGCTCGAACATCGTAGAATTCATACAGGTAAAAAGCCTTAGAATTTATAACTTCATAGATACATAAACATGATCATTTCATAATTTTAGAAGAAGAAACGTACATGGTAAATAAAATAGTTTGAAAAAAAGATACATATTATGATATGTGTTATTTTCTGAAATAACAGGAGAACGTCCATTTAAATGTGAATGCGGAAAGTCATTCACCACTGCCTCCCAGCTGAGAACTCACAACGCGTAAGTTTTTCGTTATGAGTTACTTTTTAGTGAAAGCACAAAAAAATAAAACTGAAAAGGCAGTAGATTAAAAATCAATGTCTTTCATGATGCTTATACTTCAAGAAGACTTTTTTCGTTCCAATAAAATATAACTTTTAGGACGCACTTGCCGAAAAACTCACTAGCTGGTACTGTATCAAAGCAACACCAGCCTTCAACTCAAGTTAAACAGAAGGTAGTGGATCATCCTTTAGCAATGGGAGTTGACTCAATCTCACAAATGGAATCGAGGATAGAGCACGTAGATATGGCACAAAATATTGAAGGTAACACATCAAATTCAAGCAAATTAAGTTATACATGAGGGACTTAAAAATTAATTTTAGTATCAGTATTATTGTCAGTATGCTTCGTATTTTCTTTTAAAATTGATGTAGGTTCTGAGAATTTGAATACTGATTCAAGTGAAAACTATGTCCATGTACTGAACACCGAGAACTTGGGACATTCGTTGTCAGATGAGGCATCACATGTGCTGAGCGATCAGCAAGTCATTTATTTGTATCCTGACGATTTGTCCTACTATACACTTGTCGTAGCAGAAACTGCAGATCAAGAAAATGAGGTCAGTTATATTCCCCTCTCTACATTATTTGCTTTGCTACACTGACATGTAAACCGCAAAATTTAATGCACTCTGACCGTGCCAAGGCATTAAAATTTTATTCTTTTTTCAAATCTGCTTTCGATTATTAGGCTCATCAAAATCAACTTCAAACTCAAGCTCTCATCGAAGGACCTATGGCGTTTGTTGCTAGTGAATCTACTTTAGATAATGAGCATAATGTAAGCTTGATCTCAACATCCAATGCTCAATACTTTCAGCTGCAAGAAAGGTCGTCAGATATACAAGTGCCCAGTATTTCTGATGATAATCTGACTCTAATTAGTATATCGCCTAGTAATGATAGGGATAGTAGCCGCAGTAGTCAGATTGTAGTATTAAAAAATAATCCAGTGTGATTTTAGTATAGTTAATGCACCATCATTGATAATTTTGTTATTAGACGGTATTAGTTACGCAAAGTAAACATGTAATATTGTTCTATTCCTTTGGATATATCTAGTGCCACGAATTTTTGTGGAAAACAATAAACAATAATTAAAACACAAATGACTTGTAAAATGTACGTTCATGCAATAATCTATTGTTTGCATTTAAGTAAATTCATCAATCATCAATTTAAAAGTAGAATTGAGAAAGTTCATAGATATTTGTATTTACTCTCATGCACTCAAGCGTTTTCTCCGGAGAAAGTTCAATTTAGCTTTTCATCATCCCTCTTCTCTTTCCTCTTAAAGTAGAGGCACGTGACAAAGAAAATAAATTCGTTTGCTCAATTCGTACATGTCATAACGTTTTTTCACATGGTACAGTTCTGTCCATTCTGTTGTCTGGCAGTACATAAGGAAAAGCTTGATTAATTTGAATGGTAATGAAATGTAATGAGACGGTAATGTATCACATAATATGTGCATAATGTAAATATTTGTATGTATCATGACGTTTGTTGTTTGTTTTTTCAACGAAGTCACTTTTTTAGTATTTATGTTGATTTATTCAGACTTTTAAAAATAGTATAATCTTCCACGAATAAAATTGATAAAAAATATATAGGTTGATTTTTCAATGCTAAATTATTGACGTATTAATTTCTGGTGTAGACTTATAATTTATTGGTACAAAATATAAATATTGTACTTTGTATTTCGTATTTCGGTTTAAAACGAAGAGAAAATGCAAAATACACAGAATACATAGGTACTGTTTTAATGCAAATTTTGCACTTTTTAGCAGTAGCAGTTACAACTTGTATTCAAATCGTAATACAGTGCTACTGTTAATTACATTTATTTTTTGTAACAATGACAAAACACGAGTAGGTTGTTGTGCGAGTGTAAAATATGTCATTCGTCCTTAAATTTGAAATAACATTTTGTTAGCGTGATTATCCAAGTCGTATCGGGTCCACGCTTTTTTGTACAAAACAATAATTAAGGCACAATCGACTATACATTACTATAAATTATAAATTATGATAAAACATATAAATTCACAATGTATATTAAAATAAATCCGTCTATATAAAAGCAGGAGCAAGAAAAACGTATATATAGCGAAGCAACATTGGGGTAACGATATGTCACTTAACTCGTACTCGAAGGTCTCTTAACTAATTCTTTCCTATGGAAAATATCAACACTCGTAGATTTACACAACCTCAAATCAAAATCACTAAATCCAAGCGTGAATCTATCCACGGGTTTATAGAAGTCCAGCCCCCTTCCAACTTTAATGCACCAACCGTTATCTAGACTAATAGACAAATATAAAGAGGGGGAGTATAAATATATACATAATATTTAAATAACATATTTTGCTATTAGCTCAGGGTGATTAATATTATTTGATAAACAAGCCAGATTAGTGTTATTTGATAATGACATAAACTACAAGTTATCTTGAATTGTGTGCACTACGCAGGATATCTTTCATGTTCAATAAATATATAGGCTCTTGTTTGTTTTTTGCAATTTACCTGATTGCTCGATCATGTAAAGAATCCGAATAGTCAACAGTCAACGTTATGTTTCTCTTGTTAAACCGTCTCACCGAATTCCTGTTATATTTTAAAAGAGACAGTTAATTTTGTAATGATAATTTTATATACTTACGTACAATTGTTGCAACAATTGTACGTCAAATGTATTTGTAATAATTGTACAATTAGTGACTGTTGCTCCTTACATTATAGAATCAAGACGTTGCCTCTGAGCTTCGGTATTTTGTTCATCTCGTCCTGTGTTTAGATGCACATGCTTTAAATTGGAACACTTTTTTACTACAAGCTCTAAAAACCGTATAAAATTATCACATTGATGTGGACTTCGGATGTAGGCATCATCAATCTCAACTTTGGTGACAGTATTGTCAAGAAATCGACCAAATAGGCTGTCATACGAGTGACCGACGGAATTTTCTTCGATTTGAATCTGTTCTCGATATTTTCCTCCTGCCTTCAGTACATCTATATGCTTCTTCAACTTTTCCGCTCTGTCCATATATTCTACACAATATATATACAATGAGATGACAATAAAATTTTGATCATACAATCATACATACATAAAACTACCCCAGAAAAAGGGCTATAAAAATGCCTAACTATTGTACAGGAAACCCCCTTAAAAAATTAGATGAGCTTCATAAAATAGTTCATGTCATAACATGTATGTACATAAAAATGAATTTTACCAGTAATCTTTGAACGTAATTTGGCCTTTGTGTTTTCATCGGAAATGCCACTAAGACTTTCAACTAAGATTTGCAGTCCACTCTCGTAAAGGGCTTTTGCCTCAGTAAATCTCCCATCTGAAACACAAATCAAAATAGTGATAAAATACATAATAGCTTGTCATGAACTTCGTTGGTCTTTTATTATGTCAATGAATATTTAGTCATCATAATAATACATACAAACTTTACTAATCATAAGAACTTATCGTTAGAACTTATAGCACCACTAGTAGTGTGAGGAAAAAACAGCTGATATGGGATCAATGTATGAAATATACCTGAATCAAATTTAACTGCATTCACTAAAATCCCAGTTGCGTATCCAACACCCTCCATTGTCAGGATTGGTTTTCCACAGTTTTGTACAATTAACTAAATGCTTTGATGTTACCATCTACGATCTACAAAATTCACAGTGTTTTAACTTCCAAAATATGACCTTTTAAAGTTACTGATCTGAAATCTGAAAGCTGAATGAGTACAGGAAAAATATATGAGAAACGAGATTCTTCATAGAAAACTCATTTGCGCCACAAGAATATAAATTGGTAGTACCGTCATTGATTGGAATTTAAAATTGTAGAAAAGGAACTCAAAATCACTTTATAGTTCCACTGAATTTTCCTTTATAAATATGTGGTTAATTAAGAAAATAATTGTTTGAAACTTTGATAGAACTAATAGTTAAAGATAGACTGTTGTGTGTGATTTTGTTACAAAGGTGTAGGAAGTAGGAAGTAGTTAAAATGAAAGTTGATATATTCAAAATGACTTTTCTTGGAATCATCTTTTTTTGTTCGGTGATCGTATGCAATTCAGCCTACAATAGTGGAGTAAGTGTTTTATGATATTTTATATCTTAAGTTCTTACTGAGTTAATGATAATTGTGTTTCATTTCAATATAAGCATGGTATTAATCGAGTCGTGGTCGGTTGTTAGAAACTCATGTAAATATGTGAATCTCATGTTAGTATACCATATACCATTCATCAGCAGGGTCGGTATAATCCATAATCTAAAAATCTAAAAAGAATGATCATATTATTATAGTAACTACATTTTCATTGTTTTTTCCAGGCTGACAAGTTAGAGAGTGATTTTTTTGACAGTCCAGAAATAAAAATCCATCTAGCTCACTCATTCAGTACGGACAGTGCAAACGAGGGCTTCAAGCCACGAGGGTCAGTAGACATTCGCAATTTAAGAGGGCCAAAATTCACAATTGAAGAACAACCGGATTTAACGCTTGCGGATTTAGAACGTTTGAAGGTAATCATGAGATAGACATAGACACAAAATATAAAGCAACATTTCACATGTTTGTTTTTGAGGATTAAACTCATATCATTGAATTTCAGGCTGTCGTTGCTGAGGATGGCTACTATTTTCTCACAATTTCAACCAAAGGTCCATCGGGAGTAAAGAATTTCCGAACATTTATTCCTGCAAAGTCATTGTTGGACTCAGGACTCTCCGATGTTATAACACTTCATCTAAATCCATCAAGTGAAATATATGCAGTTAGTTATTCAGTGGCTCGCAGTGATTACTTCAGTTCCCCCCATGTCTTGGGCAATAATCGTCCGCCACCAACTCATTTCAATACGACAGTTGCCGTACATTATGGAGAATTAGGACCCGTGTATGTTTTCTAAAGCAATCTACTTATGTACTACCTACTTAATTGAAATTCTTGCTATTCTACCAATTTCATGCTCCTGGCTCCTGGTTCGTTCTGTTATATATTTTGTTTTCTTTTTGTGGTTTATTTCCAGACCCGATACCGGCCCATATTTGGAAAAGCTTGAACAAGAAAGGATCTCAAAGGAAAGGGGAGATGATACCCGTGATAATCGTTCATTTTTGGGCAAATATGTAAGCAACATTTTATATTCAATCTTTGATTTTATTACGTTTGTTCTCTTTTGTGTCGTCATATTCTCCCTTCAAATTATATTTTTTGGCTGGCCAATGAATGATGGCATTTGATATTTACCATGAAGTATAGTGACACAGGTTGTAATTTTTTTTAAACCAAAGATACTTCACCAAACAGTCGTTATTATGTTTGATTATTGAAGCATAGTTTAAAGGTTTTATTTTTGTATCTTGAATTTTACAAGTTTTGAAAATATTTGTAGCACTTATCTACAAATACTAGATTAATAATGCCTCTCAATTTAAAATTTTCTAGTTTTTCATAGTTGGTATTAATTGTAGCTGAGTTGTGTACCTCTGTATTCTTTATATGTATTTGAAAAGTTTTCCTAGTAAAATGCAAGTCATTGTTGAAACAATTTTTTGTTTGTAGGTAGAATAATTTGTTGAAAGGAATAACTTTCAGAATTTTCGTATGTATGCGCAAATTTGTAGATTAGGCTTTAGTTTGAAAATTGAAAATATATTCTCCTTTTCATAAGCTCATAATATGTTTGTAGGAAAGGAATTTTAGTAAAAGAAAAAATCCGTAGGCTAATATATAAACCTTTGGGTTTTAAAACGTGTAATGTAATGAATGTAATTTTTGGTAAATTTTTTAGTGGATGTACATTGTGCCAGTGTTGATCCTGGTTCTTCTCTCGGGTGCATCAAATCCAGAAGGTGAAGGTGGTCGATAGTAAAAAAACTTCTTCCTATTCTTAGTCAAGTATGTATTGTACGAAGTTTCTTATACTTTAATTATTTTGCCATCATCACTACTATATTATATATTATCTACTTCAATTATTGTTCCTCTCTGTTAAAGTTGTTATTTTATATGGTTGTTAGATTCATACTATCAGCAATATCATAATGCATATAAGTTATGGTACCCATGTATTTAAATAGTTAAAAGCCAAAAACGTATTATTCATTATTCATCAAATAAGTACACTTGAGTTACACTTGAGTAAAAATTGTTGTGGTTGTTTTTAGCCTTTTCTTGGTAGTTTTTTAAAAATATAAACTACAGATTCTTTCCTAGTATTAGTAATTATTTCCTTTTCAACTTTAAAAGTAAATTAATTCTAGCAGTGGACAATATACAACCATTCTGCATAAATAATGCATAATCTATCAATAATCTATATTATAGGCATTAATAATTAATTGTAGAATAATGTAGCACTTTGTTGGCTTTTCTGATTTACTGTAATGTATCTAAGTAATTGCATTTAATATTCTCGTTTCTCGTCAGTCATTTTTTCTAGAAAAGTAAGGAGAGTGGTACTCAAAGAATCGAATTTTGTACTAAAAAAGTTTACTGCCTATTTGTGACGAGAAAACTTTACATTTTGATAACAAATTCAAAGTATGTATCTAAATATTTCGTTTTGGAAAAGAAAACGAAGTGTAAAACCAAATATCTATGATGCATGTATTATCTAATTATACAATTGTTGTTTATATGAAGTCAGACCCAGTCTTGTCGTGTTTATAATTTATGATTATAATATCGTTGTTATTGATTCGCATTTTTACGACCATTTTCATACACAATACACAGTGTACAGACTGCAGACTTACTCTGCATGTAATCGGAAACCAAAATATATTATGTAAGTACATGAATGAAATCAAGCGAATAATGTTTTTAACCGAGAATAACTCGTGGTTAAGTAATTGTGAAACTGCTGTAAAATATTTATTACTGATTTACTAAGAATAAATGAAAGTGTAATAATATTACAACATATTGGATGCCGGTATGAAAAATATCGATGTATCATCGTCGTTTTAAATTTCTAACAATAGATCTTTTTCATCATAAAGTATAGGTATCATAGTATTCAGTATTCAAGCATAAAATGTGTAGCCATTTCATTTTCCCCATGTATAGACAAACAAGTTTTTAGCTTCTCACACGCATCCTCTATTCATGATTCAGATTCAGAAATCAGAATCACTGAAAAAACATAGTTCGACTAGCTCACGTAACCCGAGACGCGATAGCTGTCGTTACATGATGATAAACAATATGAATGTTTTTCCATAGCCAAATATTAAGCAAACTTACTAGAAACAAAGGTCAAGGGATATGTTTTTTATCTAATTTCAAGTTCCTGCCAAAAACATTTGGGGAAAAGTTTGCACTGGCAATGAGTATGTACATACAGGGTGTTTCATAAGTTCTGACAATTTTCTTACGAGTGCTGTATCTTTTTTAATTGTTATCGGATTTTTACGAAATTGGTACAGCACAAAGATAATACTTGTAGCTTTATGGAAAAAAATCAGCGGGGCTATCGGTTTAAGATTTTTCAAGTTATGCTCGGAGAAGCAGTAGGTTGTTTCAACTTTTTGTCGTAAAAAAAGTGAAAACAGAAAAGTCGGAGTTGTTAAGCTACTCAAAATTACAACTGTTTCGTAACTGATTGTGATGAAAATGATAGAGTGCACGCTGCAAATTCTAAAGCACGTGATCCAACATAAAAAAGGGTCATGTGAGGTCAGTAGCCGCCGCCAAATGTAGCATGTCTGAAAGTTACCTGGCGAACATGGTTGTCAGCTGACTTTGAGTCCCCCCAGGGATCAGGATAAAGATCAAGCACCATGAAAATGAAATTTTAAGAAAGGCAACATATCTACCTAACTAACATGCATTCGCTGGGAAGTGTAGAACTAGGCAACAAGACTCTGAGCCGAAGCCCTGTTCAAAGCTTGGTAAAAAAAATGAGAAAAACGCAATTTCCAACATCATATCCAAAAGTTTGTGACCGCGGTTCTCCCTAGATTCGAAATATCTTGGTACCAATGTGTTGTCCCAATCAGTAACAATTATTTAGGCGTCTGTTCATGGCGATTCGAATTTTCTAAAGGCATCCGCCGCGAAAGCTTTAATTATTTCCCCTGAGAAACCATTCGAAATTCGATTACGGGGAGGTGGTCGCTTCTTCGGGCTGCCAATGCAGCAGTTTGACATTATGTTCAAAATAAAAAATAAAGCATTAAACTATATACATTTGTTCGTTACGGTACCAATTTTCGCACCAGTATATTGGAAAACAGCTGAGATATGAGTACGAACATAATTGTCAGAACTTATGAAACACCCTGTATGTTGCGGCTTGTATGTACACATACAAGCCGCAACAAAACTGAAAACGAATTCTGAATTTTGTAATACCTGAGTACTCTTTGAAAGCAAAGAAATACATATCACATACAGAAAGAATTCAGCGTGTACCATTAAATCGAGTAAATATCTATTGTAAATTACAATTACAGATATTGCTTGCGTAATAGATGAAAAATTTGTGAGAACTAAAAGATATGTGCACGCTAGTTGTTTCCACAGAGCTATAATTTTAACCTTAAAATCCCACGAATGAGTTCTTATGCTAACAATGATAATTACATGTACATAGGGAATAATCGCAAGTCTGAGTCAAAGCTACGCGTGGTCCCACGACTTGATACCAGAGTATGTATTGATTATATTATGTACATTTATGCTTCTATTTAAGGGGAGATTACCTTTAACACCTAAAGGTCACAAATTTATTAATACATGTGTATAATGTATAGGTGTATGTATTATGTGTGTACTATGTACATGGGTAATGGGTCTTCAGTCTTTACATTGTGGAGTATAAGACGAAAGACGAACAACAACAAAGATGAAGCCGGTACTTAATTGATAATTCTTTAGATTTACGTTATTAATTGTAGATAGTAAACATGTAATAATATGTGAGTACACATTACGCACTTAAAACTGTTGGTGTTTTATGTTTCCCATTCATACCTTAATACACACAGCAAATATATATTTGCAAGTTTCTTACGTTTTTGTACACGAATTGAACTTAATTTGTACAGAATTCTAGTAAAACATGTGTACGTATACATAGAACAAATTCTTCAGTCGTTCAGCGTTCAGCCCTTCATAAAAGCATGCATCATATCATTTCTCATGTAATCTCTGCTAAATATGACTTCTGCGGAGTAAGTTAGTCTGTCAGTGGTGATAGGCATAAGACAATACAACATAATGTTGACGGCGTGATATGATATGATATAAAATTGTTGAGCTCAACGCACCTCAAAACTTTTTGGTTGCTCGAACTCGAGCGAAACATTATATTATCTTATGTATAATGGGTGCAGAATATTATCACATAATAATATGTACTAGTATTCTGGCACCCAATGTAACATACAAAGATAAATGTTCATTTACAAATACAGATACATCTGCTTGCATATATGTATAAGGAGTATGTATGTATGTAGGATGTATGTACATATACTGAAAAAAATGACTACTGGCTTCTGCCTTTTTACTATAATATTATTATTTTCTGGTAGAAAGATCTACTGTATTTATACATGTAACTTTTGAACACACTTAAATGCAAAATGAGATGAATGTGAGTAGAAAAATGAAAAGGGAAAGTTTCTCACCATCAAGAGGAGACCACGACACGGAGATAGGGAAAAAGGTGTGTTATACATATAGCAAACCTAATGTGTATCTAACTAACTGTACAAAGTTTGCAAATATTCCATGCATACATGTGTATTATGTATCCTTATTCCTTACATATATTATGTTATATGGTACACACTACACACATTTTCTTATCTTATACTTGGTGCACTGAAGATCTTACCTACTCTCTTACTGACTTACCTGTATACCTGTACACATGCATCATCGTCGTAACAATAACATTACACAGTGCCTGCCGTATGCCGTCAGTGAGCAAGTGTGTGAGTCATATAATGGAAGATTGAAAAGTAAAGGAAATTCGCAATGTTGTTATGAAGTATTACTTAAATAGTTGTATATTTCATACACGTTATATGGACATTTAAATGCACTTGCACACACATACATATCCATATTACTATGGTTTGCATGCTTTCTATTCCATATAATGCATACTCCTGTCTTCTTGATTCTTCATGTTTTGTAGTACGTATCACTGTAGAATTTCCATTATTTAACATTATATCATGATGATGATGATGATTATACTTACATTTTCTACATTTACTCTTCGGTACGTGTTGAGGTGAGAAACAGCTCAAAAACCATAATATTCGTAATATCTAATATACACTCAAAAGTCAAAAGTTTTGGATTTGGATTAAAAAATAACAAATAACACATACATAATACACATAAGATATTAAAGTGAACGTGTATTTGCATCAAAAAATCAAAATTAAATCAATATTATACAATTCTATCTACAATCTACAATACTTGCCAATACATAACGTCATCCGTACATGGTGAATTTAAGGCTACCAAAAGTTCAATAAATAAAAAGTTTCTATGTGCACAAAAAATTCAATCACATTTATAAATATTATAGGGGAGTCCGTACCGCTGTCCCAATTCGCTATACATATAGATATTTCCACCAATATCATCGTGTATCGTAAATCGTTTGCTTTTGTTATGTTAAACATCAGTTCAGTCTCAATTTCCCGAGCAAAGAATATCCAATTCAACTGCAGAAAATAAATTCGCAACTCTACGTATGTACATGCCTATGGATGAACTATGGACTAGAACTAGATTGGATGTTTGAATAATAAATATAAAATACACGTAAAGTTTTATTCAACTTTTGGCACATTTAGTGTATTTTGTGCAAGTTATCCAGGAATTTTTGCCTTTGACATTTAAGTATCATACAGTGATACGTGATACTGGGAACCTCCAGCTACTGAAAAATAGAAAAACGAATGAGATTTCATGTGGGAATGTACATAAATAGACTTACTCATACATAAAGTAAAGTTAAGTGACTAGTTGCAAAAACCAAAGGATTTTACAGTGTAACTAAGAATATAAAATAAATTTTATAGCATTCAGTTACTTATCCTGCATACCAACTCTATACATACTACATACTCTTTGAAGTAACGTAAATATCTACAGGCTCATTTTTGCAACTTGCATTTCTCTGTATCAACTATCAACATCTGTGTTATTGTACTCTTGAAATGTGACAGTTTGGATACAATAACGATATATCCATATATCCAGATTCCAGATAATACACATTATTTATGATCAACGTTCTCGTGCAAACTTTTACTAGTACATTAACTTAACGCAAATAATATTACATGTCCAGCCGATTCCACTCAATATTATAGTCTAACGTCAAAATCTAAACACACACAAATAAAATTAAAATAAACTCTAGGAAGAGATTGTATGAGTCACGGACCTGACAAGAGCTTTTATGTGGAAATAATAATAATAATAATAACATAATAAAATACTTGTGTGTGCATACTTTACACATGATACATACTGTATGCTATAGTGAGAGCGGACTGTAGGCGTAGATACATACCTACCGTGCATATCCGTGTGTGTACATACTTATTTTGACTTTTTTTCTATATGGGCCGTCTATGTTCCGACAGTTTGAGTGTTCCCTTGCTTGGAGGAAGTAGGTCCAGTTCCTCTCGTAGGAAATCATTTAGAAAAAAAGGTTACAACAATAATAATAACAATGTGGACGATATTGAGTTACAATTAGATAAGAACGGTTTTCAACGGTTTGACGAGGACATGGGGAAGGATTCCTCCGCCTCGTCTGGTGGCTGGTCCATTATTTTTCGCAAAATATCTCTATTAGTTTGGAAAAATTTTCTTTTTCGCAAACGACATTATGTGGTTACCATTCTTGAAATTATTTTACCTACATTATTTGCTGTTCTTTTGGCATACGCCAAAGCCAAAACACCCACCAAAATAAATGGCCTGGATAATGAAGTAAAAAATGTCACCGTGTTTCCCGTCATTGTTGAAAAGGTATGTCAAATGTCAAAACTATGCATGTATTTATGGTACAATTTTTTGCAATTTCGCTACAAAGTTACTGTAAACTTTATTTAGTTTTTAAAAATAACTTGTATATATTATAATATTATTGTGTATTGTGTATTACCTTTTGTATCTATAATCTGTAATATTTATTTATTGTATGTGTATAGTATATACCCAAATTCAGTTTGAAATTGCATTAAGTAAATCAAACTTAACATTTAATTAGGCAACTATTAAAAAAATGTACAATCAATGACCTGACGTTATAAATGTGGCTTTTTACTTTTCTTCTGTATAGGATCTGGTGGAGCTGTTGAGACTTGAAATGGGAGATAATCACAAAGCAATCGCCTTTTGTCCTAACAATACCCTAACAAACAAGATTATTGATAGGCTTAAAGACTCTCTAAATATGCCTAAAATGGGTATGCGATATTTTTTACTTGTGTACATTTTTTATGCTTGTAAGTATATGTAAGTAGTATACAATATGAATTGCATATTTACTTGATGGATAAAAATGTGCTGCATTAAGAATTTTTCCTTAAATTTGGAACCACTCTATGAACTATGAAGTGTCAAGTAAGGGTTAAGTATTTGGGTTATAGCTAGATCATCTATAATCTATAGGAAAAGGGTGTCTAATACATTTTCAAAAGTTACAATTTACCGTTTTTTACAGCTTATACCTTATACCTATACACCCTTATTTTTTTGTCTGATGTTTTTTCAATTGTCAATGTTTTGCCCTGTGTAACAAATTATGAAAAGTTTATATTTTTTTACTTTTTTTAATTCACACTACAGGGGTTTTAAGTTATAAAAGAATTTCAGTCATGTACCATGCGCTTAAACTGTACACTGACTTTACACTTACATAATTTACATAGCATTTTATTAGTGGCCTACATTTAAATAGTTGGTAAGAAGTTGATACTTGATACATTTTGTAGCAAAGTAAAATATTTCCCATAAAGTGCATTCGGTAAACTTCAAGATAGGACAGCATAATATGTCTATTATGCTGTTTTACTCTATACATACGAATAAAAAATTTTTACCAGAATAAATTGTACTTTAGAAAAGGTAACAAAAAAATGAGAATGCAAGTCAATACTCTAAGTAAGTAGTAAGTAGATATATTATGCTTGACAACTTTACGTCATCATGCTACTGAATATTTGATTATGTGATGATTTGAAGAACCGAAAACGCCAAGTGTGACATGTAGAGCCTGATATATATAAAAGTATTTGTGTGTATGTAAACCACGCGAACAACGCAGAACATACTTTTATCGATTGATTATTTTCCTATTTAGAATCGTGCGTTCAATTTTTCAAGAAATACAGCTCAATACTGTCCACTATTCACACATTCACACATGATAGACATACACTCTCGAGCACCACAAGCTGAGTGTTATAACATTGTTACCTATTACACATGCGAGGAGGAAGTCGGAAATGCGACTATGATAATATATTTATGATGATCATTTTTCTTAAGCAAATAATATTTGTATATGTATGTATATATGTATATGTTTGTAGAATGGAAGGTCTTTAACTCGGAAGTGGAAATCGAATCGTATAATGGTCAATCAGGAATAGCATCACAGAAACCCTTAAAAGCAGCAATCATTTTTGAGGATGGATTTCAAAAGGGCGATGAAAATTTCCCAACCGGTCAAAAGCTAGCGTATAAACTTCGCCTAGCAGATAATCTTCTGTATACGAATGAGCTCTTCCCAGCATTTCAAATCCCTGGTCCTGGATTTAAAACCGCTCGTGAATATTCTGAAGCTGGTTTTTCTGGATTTCAAGTACTCTTGGATAAAATCATTATTGGAGTCTTGTCTTCAAATGGAGAGTTGCCTCCGGAAACGGTAAATTCTATATGAATCATGTTTTTCACTGCAAAGTTCACCAGATACAAGTTAATGATGATTGAGATTGATTCCTAATAACTGTGGTTATTATATTTTAGATTTCGTTGCAAGCCTTCCCTTATCCACCGTTTCTTTTCAACTTTGATTTTGCAAGCGTTTTTAATATTCTCATGCCTACTCTACTTGCCATTGGATTTGTATTCATTGTTCCTTCAATTGTTCGGGGCGTAGTTGGAGAAAAAGAAACTGGAATCAAGGTAAATCGCATGAATTGTTTTTAGTATTGTACATATATTGTACAGTGGTTTTAATAATTTTATTGTAATATTTTATGAAATGTTTTCTGCTTTAGGAACTATTGAAAATGTATGGTCTATCAAGTTGGATGCATTGGCTTGGATGGATGATAAATTCAATGCTGGTTCTTACCATCAGCGTAACCATTGTCGTTTTCCTTTTATTCTATCCTTTTAATCGAGATTACGGAGGACTCATTGAACATTCCGATCCATCAGTTTGGTGGGTCTTTTTCTTTTTGTATGCCATGTCATCAACTGCATTTTGTTTCTTCATCTCTGCTTTCTTTCAAAGACGTAAGTTCTCATCATCTTTGATAATCATAGACCAGTGTGTATTATTATTAATGTAATTAAAATAAGTTTCAGCTAAATTTTTTGAGCTACATATATTATTATGAAAAACAGACATTATTCAAATTATTAATTAAATGTAACTAATTATTTATAACTTTGTTAATTGTATATGCAGCGACTTTGGCAACTACAGTTGGAATTATTCTCTGGCTCGTGTCTTTCTTCGCCTTGTCTCACTCAACTGAAAAAAGCTATGAATATATGAGTCTGTTTGAGAAGATGTTATTATGTTTGATTCCAAATATGGCCCTTAAACATTCAATTAAAATTCTCTCGGCATTTGAAGGAAAAGGTAAGTATGTTTTATGTTTTAGTTATTGTATGTTTTTATAGACATGTTTACCAAATATGTATGTAGTAACAAATATCAAATTGAATGTTTTAAAATCATTTGGGTCTTTTTTTAAAACAGCTATTGGGGCTCACTGGAGTAACATTTTTGATTCTGCAAGTAGTATCGATTCTCTTACACTCGCTCATGTATTCTTAATGATGATCGTGAGTACTTTCATGTACATTTGTCTAACTTTGTACGTTGAAAATATTCTTCCTTCTTCCTATGGTGTGCGAAAACCATGGTACTACATATTCAAGGTATATTACGACATGATTAAACCTATGGTTGTAACCTTATAATATCATACTATTTTGTCTTTAGTTTGCGTGCTTCATCATATTAAATTTAGGTTTCCGAAAAACTTTCATAGAAAAGGGCGTAGTTGCTGATACTTTTTTCAATAATAATGTGTGTACTATGTATGTATGTATCATCATTTGTTTTACTTGAAGTAATCGATGTTTTTTTGTTCGACTTTGATTATTGTTTACTCAATTACATTATTGTGTTGTTTTTTCTATTAATGTGTACAGAAATCAACATGGTACAATCCTCGAGTTTCTATTAACAATTCTGCCATTTCGAGGTCAGGGATGGAAAATCAACCGAGCTTTGAACCTGATCCATCTGGACTTGCTCCTGGCATAGAAATTTATAACTTGAGAAAGACCTTTGGATCAAGTAAAGTTGCTGTTGATGATGTCACTCTAAAAATGTTTGACGGACAAATTACCGCCTTACTCGGCCATAATGGAGCTGGTAGATAACTTTTACTTGATAGGAATATATACTATATGTTTTTTTAACAATTTTATGTCATCATCTTAGAAACTAATTAGCAATATAATTGAACCAACCTGTTTTAAAATTTTTAATAATAGGAAAAACCACTACAATGTCCATGCTCACTGGTAAGGTTCAAAATAAATAATAATGACAGTGCAAGCAATCCAGAATATTACGCTTTTTACCGAAGTACAAAATGCTGTGGTTTTATACACGCCTATATAAAATCATCAAATTATCAATGCAGAAAATTATGTATAATATCAACGATTTCATTTTCGCCAGGAATGTTTGCTCCAACAAGTGGCACAGCAATTGTGAATGGACACGACATCAATACAGATTTGAATGGAGTTCGTAGTGGTAATGACATCATTCTAATGTATTGTATAGTATATATATATATGATAATATATGATGTTTGTAATTTATATATTTTTAAAGATGTTTCTTTTTTTTAATGATGATGATGTTTATTTTTTTGTATATATTCCATATATTCTGTCAACCCAGATCTAGGTTTATGCCCTCAGCACAACATGCTTTTCGATAAACTCACAGTCGCCGAACATTTGATATTTTTTGGCCGGGTATGTTTCAAATCAATCAACAAAATGAATATATGATTTTTTGTAATCATACACAATATTGCACGAAAATACATAAAATAACTATATACCCACTACTTTGCTATAATATGCCCTTTTTCATTACCTATCTAGTGCATTTTGTAAATTATACATTTTGCAATCATCCCTCGGATAATATAGCATAATGTTTCGTGTATCAGCAATGAATTTTACATGTTATGCGGATTATTTGTCAATTTTATATGTCATATATTTGATATTTTCAGTTGAAGGGTTTGACGAAAGCCCAAGCAAATGTTGAAATGAAAGAAATTTTACAAAAATTACAACTCTCTGACAAAGTGAACGTTTTCTCAATGTCACTGTCAGGAGGTCAGAAAAGGAAATTGAATCTTGGGATGGCTTTGATTGGAGGCTCAAAGGTTGTTATCCTTGGTAAGCACGATTAGAAATCATTGTCTATACTTTATTAATTTATTAGTGACTAATTTCAAAAGATTGGCATATTCCGTGAAAGCTGTAAGTCATTCTTATGAAGTTATGCCTTTCCTTTTCTTATTATGAAACGCAGATGAACCGACCTCGGGCATGGACCCCGAAGCGCGTAGAGCAATATGGGACCTTCTTTTGGTATTTTATCATTGCAATTTTACACTTTACACATACATACTCTTACCTTTTAAAATATAGTGGTTTATGGTATAAACAGGAAATATGATTCGTGTCCTCTGGATTTTTCTCATGTCACATAGATAAAAAAATGAAAAATGTATAGATACTTACTCATATTATTATGTACCAACCAATTAGTATAATGAATAAAAATTACAGGAAATGCGTGGACACAGAACGATTTTAATCACCACACATTTCATGGAGGAGGCTGATGTGTTAGGAGATCGAATCGCTATAATGTCTGAAGGAAAAGTTCAATGTTGTGGAAGTCCAATGTTTTTAAAACGATATTATGGTACGACTCACATTTTAAATTTTATTGCTCAAAATGGTATAATACTACCTATTAAATTTTTAAAAAGCAAAAGTTAAGTTAAAATTATTTGTATTAATACTAATAACTAACGAATACCATTATAGGTGCTGGTTACACACTGCGAATGACAATAGAGCCGAAAAATCGATCAGATTTAATACTGTTAACTGTCAAAAAATACATTGAAAACGCTTCGTTCAAGTCTCAACATGCTCCAAACTCGTCAGAAATTGCAATAACTCTTCCCACGGGTAAAGATACAACATCAAAATTCCCGGGAATGTTCTCTGATCTTTCTCAAAATAAAGAAGAGTTTGGTATCAAGACCATCGGACTTTCTCTCACAACTATGGATGAAGTATTTGTAAAGTGAGTTTTTTTTTGAAACATAATCTATTAAAAATTGTTATAAGTATGGAGGAGACAAAAACTACGATGACGACTTATACATCCAGTGCTTTATAGAGAGCAGTATTTAAATACATGTTATACAAGATACATAAGTAGATGGTTTACTTTATTACTCTATTAAATTCTTTGAGTGTATCCACTTTTATTGTTTCAGGGTCGGTCGATTAAGTCACGGTGGTGATGATGATGAAGATGAAAAACCAGAAGAAGTAACGCCAGAAACTGAGCGTAAGAACAGATCAAATGCTGGTATGTGTTTATAAGCTTCTTGCTTTGTGTTCTCGTATGTCAAAATGAAATTTTTACATCGTATTTCATACATATATTCACGTATACGTGTATCAGGAATGTGATGTGATAATAACATTGTGTGTGTTGCTTCTCGCAAAACTAACAATGAGATAAATGTTAAATGCTCAGTTGAATTTCAAACTGTATTTGATTTTTTTTGTCTTTTTAACTAGATTTATACATTAATCGTCTAACTGGTGTAAAATTGGCGAGTCAACAATTTTACGCTCTACTTGTAAAACGATACCTGTACACCTTGAGGAAACGACGTTTATTCATTAGTCAAGTAAGTACTTAAATATAGAATCAACGACAATTCATCTCGCCGTCAAATTAGTATCATGTTAGATATTAGTCAGAAAGGAATTAAGAGTTAATGAAAATACTTTTACTACATTAATGTATTGTTTTTCACGAAAATGTGCACCTTTTTTAACAGCTTGCGTTGCCTGTGGCTCTTCTTATCGTCGCAATTCTAGTAACGAATGGTCAGTATGAACCTCAAAATCCATCACCACCTCTGAAAATGTCTTTAGACACATACAACAAACCACTTGCACTGTATTCAGCAAACGATCAGGTAATTAGTAGTAGTAGCTTTTTTATAGTTTATACAATTATTATGTTTAAGTGAGTCAAATATTTACTTTTCAATCATCAACGAGATGTCAAATAATTAGAAACTTGGATTTTATGTGTATAAAAGGTACTGGGAGAAAATTACAAAAGTCTTGTTGGCGCATATGGTATCAACACTAAGGGAGGAGATGGAGGAAGTATAATAGATGAACTTTTGGATATTGGTGAAAAAGATTTGGCAACATACAGAGAAAGGTACATCGTGGGTGCGGAGATGAACAGTTCTGGAATCAAAGCACTCTTTTCATCCATCCCTTATCATGCTTCGCCGCTGGCTATTAATTTAGCATCAAATACAATTCTACGGAAGAACACGCCAAATAAGAACTACTTTATCGAAGTCACAAGTCATCCTTTGCGAACTGAAGTCGGTAACATTCTAGACACTGCATCATCGAGTCCAATTTTTGCAAAAACAATTCCAATTCTTTTTGCTGTTTTTCTACCACTTGGGTTGGCTCTATTGGCTGCAAGTTACATAGTTTTTCCTATTGAAGAAAGACTTTGTAAGGTAAGTATATTATATTTACAACTTGTTTTCTTGTATTAAAATCCTTTCATTTTTTGCCGGAAAGACACAAGTATTTGACTCAAGTCTGTAAGTACAAAGTACATACACATACTGTACTGTAATTTTTCTAACCCTTTTTTACTTTTCTAGGCAAAACAGCTACAGTTAATGACGGGTGTAAATCCTGTGATATTTTGGGGTTCCTCATTTCTCTGGGATTTTCTGGTTATGATTCTACTCATTTGTGTGATGATTACTTGCTTTCCAATTTTCCAAAGTCACGGCGTTTTTACAGCCTACAATGGAGGAGGTATGGTATATATATGAGTATAACCGTTTATACGCATATTTTAAATTATTTTTTGGCTACGCATTTGTAGACATTGACATGAGCTGGGATTGATTATTAATTAATATTCTTCATTTACTTTTCATTATAGGTGTCCTATTTCTAATATTCCTCGTTTACGGTTTCTCTGCAATCTCATTCTCGTACCTTCTCAGCTTAATGGTCTCGACAGTACCCGGAGGATTTTCATTTGTCACAATTCTTCATGTGTTCTCTGGTAATTTCAATAACGAATGTGAAATCAAATCACGTAAATATTGAACGTTGTTATTCATTTCATGAATTTGTGCCAAATGTTTATTTTCATTTTTCTCTTCTTTGAACAGGTATGATCCTCTGTATTGTCGTCTACGTCTTGGAATTGAGTGGTTTCTTTTCACAGGCAAATACTTTCCGGTCTTTTGCAAGAGTTTTCCCAACCTTTGGAGCTGCAATCAGTGTGATGCAATTTACAGAGAAAGCATCAATGAACAGTCGTTGCATTATTCTTTCTCCTGAATCCAAAGCCATACTGTGCAACCCAAAAATTAACATTGGTGATGAATTCCGATCTTGCTGTGGTGAGTTTCAACTGTCCTACAAATAATCGTATAGTATAAAGAACAAAGTACATATCTCCTAAAAGTATTTGTTATATTGTTATGTAGTATATTGATTGTGAGTAATTGATTAATGATGATTCTTGGTTTTCATTTTGTAGACAATTGCACATCATTATTTCCAAAAGCTCCTTGCTTTGAGCCACAGCCCTACATTCTCTGGTCTGAAATGAAGCATGCTCAAGAACATCCCGTAGACGAAATTGTGGTAAACGAAATGGAAGTCCCTGGAATTGGACAAGAATTGTTATATTTGTTTTTGTTGGGACTTTTCTTCAAGTTCCTACTTATAGTCATTGAGTTTGGGGTAGTAAAACGACTTTTGGCATCCGTATTTAAAACTGACAGTTCAGTTTTTCAAAAGCAGTCGTCTGATAGTGACGTCCAAGCAGAAAAAGAAAGAGTACAGGGCTTGATGAATACAGGTATAAACATTGTAAAATAACAAATAACTTGCTTCATGTGTATTGTTTCTCAAAGATTAATTGAATGTAAAATGTAAACAACATTGGAGTTATTTTTTTTTATAATAATGTTACGTAGGTAGGTACATAATGTACATTTTACTGTTCGTGGTAGTAATAAAACCTTCATATATATATCTTGTGACCTTTTACATCATTATAACTTGTTGTTTTGTTCAAGTTCATAATATTATTTCTTCTTTCTAAGTGTATAGATACTACATATATTATACGATGTAGTTCGCATTTGAATGAAGTTGAAAATTAACCAGCACTCTTCCTTTTCAGTATCATAAGAGACGCTCGTAGTTTAAGAGAGGGATTTATCTTTATAGCAGTTTGCCTTCTTCGTTTGGGTTGAGAAAATTAGTAAGACAATTAGTTACTAATTATAGTACACACTATAATAATTTATTTATATTATAATAGTATAGTATAAAAAAGCACAAAGTTTACTCTGACACAGGAAGTTGAAAAGTACTGTCAATATGATACTTTTTACTGTAGCAGTAATAAGTTACTTATTATAATGATTTCCTTTTTTCAACTTCTGTTGCCCGGTTTTCGTAGTAGGTAAACATATACGTTACTATTAATGAGAATCAATGTTGATTAAAATACATATTATGAATACGAATTAATGAACCATGAATCAACATATTAGATATAAATAAATATTTTGGTTAGTCTCGCATAAACATCAATAAATAGTGTTATACACATATAACTCATTGCAGTTTTCAAGCTATTATGAAAAAACTACAGACATGTCTCATTTCATAATGTACTTACATGAGTACAATACAATTATTACTGAATATTGAATGAAACAATAAATACAAAGTATACAACATAGAATACATTATAGCATATAAGTAATATAAGCATTGATTTTCTGAACAAATATTTTACACACATATTTTAATATTTTTGTGGTATGAATCAACGTGTAAGTTTGGCTTTGGAGTATTTGCCCCAATTTCAAAGGGAGTTTCAACAATAATATGCTATATGTAATGTGTAATGTCAATGATTTCGTGCCTTTTCTTTTCCAACGGCTATGTAAATAATTACGCATGTTTTATTTTATTTTACTGAAAAATCTTGGTTTTGTTGTGCATCAAATGCATTGTAAACAAAAGTCGTTCTTTGTAGTCAAAGTCAATTACAATACGTATCCTCTATTTCAATGCTTAAGATTTTCAAACTCTGCCCTGACCTCCTGACATTCATTATGTGTCCCATGTTTTGCTGACAAAGAGGTGAAATAGTTCTGAAATATGAAACATATTTGCACATAACTTGCACGAAATTCAATCCAACACAATCCAGATTTCGTGTTCTGGAAACTAAAAAAACTTTCTTAGTCTTGAAATTTAATACTATTCAGTATTAGGTCTAATGAGGGACTATGAACTATGCATACAAATATATACTTATATCAGTATTTCACAAAGTGGCATTTCTATCTCCTTCAAAACCAAACACGATGTTAATGACTCCGGATCGTAAGCGATTAATAATATACTTAATATAATTTTTATGTAATCATAAAAAAGATCATTTGTATTCAATCAAACATCGATTGGATAAAAACAAAACAAATGATGATGGAAATACCATCCATCTATTTAAATATATTTAATTTTTATCCTAATGAACCCAAGACGAAATCTATAAAATATAGGCCCAAACGGGTATTAAAACAGTAAACTAGAC
>JAQIVE010001235.1:0-26528 GCA_034698285.1 Sminthurinus bimaculatus
CTGACGTTTATTGTGCGCAGAGAGTCTCCATCAAATTGTGAAACAGTTTAAATAATATGATAAAATACAATAAAATAGAAAAACGATGGAAACCATAGAAAAACACGTAAGAACGACAAAAGTGAGACTCCGACGTTCAAAAAGAAAGCTCAGGTGAATTTTTGATAGCGGAAAACTTTTAGAGTTTTGAATTCTAATGAAGCACTCACATTCACATTCCCGCTTTCTTTTTCATTGAAATTCATATTTGACTACATTTTTTGAGCGATTTCTCAAGTTTTTTGTTTGCTTTGCTGGAAGGATTCCTTTCTTTTACGGTTCTCTTATTTTTACAGTGAACCTTGAAATTTCGCGTTACAAATGCGTAGATCTCAACGATAAAAGGGAAAAGAACCCCGAATCTTCTCCAAATAGTACATTTTCTATCTAACTTATACATTTTATTATTTGTACAAGTGGAATAAAGCAGGCATAAACGTTCTGTATTTTCGACGAAATTATTCGAATTTATTCAGAACAAGTGCCCTTTGGGGCAAAAAACTAAATTTTATTTTAGTTTTTTGGGTTTACTGTGTTGCCGAATTCCATCAGATATGAAAAACACTGTTTTAGCCCAAAACTGTCATTTACCTCAAATGAACCCATCAAAATTTGCCCCCTGATTCCAAAACTTACCCCAAGGATCTGGAACAGATTTCCGGCAAAAACGGTCTTTTTCATGGTATCACATTTAATACCTCAGACTTGCATTTTTCTAAAGTATCTTTGTCACCTATTAAATAAGAGTATAGGAGTTCTTTTGAATTTTGCCATTTTAGCGTGACAATAAGATGGAATAATGCGTGAATGTGTACTACTGTGTATTGTGGATGTGGTGTGTATCAATGGTTTAAATTTAGGGGAAAGAGGTGCAGTTGATGGCGATTTCAAGATTGAAAAAATGTAGGGATGAACAGAAGGGACAAAATAAATTGCGACCGTGTAAAGGTTCGACTGCTTCCCATTTACTCACGCACCCCGAGACACACACAAACACATACATACACACACATTGAATACACTACCCACTACACGCACACTTCCTGTGGGAGTTGAGTGCAAGGGCAGTAGATCTTTGAGTCTATGTACTCAATTTTAGTTTCCGCGGGGTTGCTGAATCTGTATCTTTCCCCTCTACTCTTCACTCTCTGTATATCTACTCCAGGAGGATGCTTTGCAATAAGTCTTTTTTGTTTAATCTTCCCTGTAGAGTGATTTTCATGGAGTCGAAAGAGAACTTGCATCTTACGTGAGCTCTCCAATAACTCAACGTGTCCGGGTTCTTTCCCCACCATCTTATTTGTTCCAAGGTTTCCAGGAAATGGAAAACTATGAGTTTCTCTATATATATACTTCAACGCGTATGTATGTACATGAACAAAAACTGGAGAAAGTGAAAGTTAAAATCGAAAGTGCAGCAGTGTAGGACAGTATATAAAATAGTTATAAAGGTATATCGGTTTGAAAGGGAGGATGGGAATTTGAATTTAAAATCACTATACACAAGAAAGAAAAGGTCTCGATTGTCTTTTCATGCAAAGTGAGTCAAGTTAGACCATATTTTGTTTGCCAGCTTGAGGTTCCACAAACCTACACAACACATTGACGACCACTCTTTTAGATGCAGGCGGATGCCGATAAATAAGTACATATACTGTACTGATATTTATACAGGACAGTCACCTCGATCCCTTTTTACTTATTTATAAGAAAAGGCTGCAAAAAGGTTTTCATTCTATTTTTATCTTTTATTTTCCACCCCCACATCTTCATTATTGAATGAACGAAAATGGGAAAAATTTACGTTGTGTAAAATTAGACGGACGTCTTATCGATTTTATTTGCTTTATAAAACTATACTGAAGAGTTATTCAAGTTTTTGCGAAAAAAACAGGAAACCGCAAAATCCGTCGTTTAATCTATAAATATGTATGTATGTACTGCACACATTTTTTATAGTTCTCTGTATCTGCACCTTCTGCCTATAATTTTGTCTATCCATTCTGCTGAATTGCAAAGTAAAATTTAAATTCGAACTCGAATTCATCAAATTCAATGGGTCCTTTCTCCATCCTGGAAGAAACAGGAGAAAAGTAAAGGAGAATACAGGGGCAAACTCAGCTCCGTCGAATAATGAGTGAATCCTCAAACAATTATCCGAGAAAGGCCGAGAGAACTCCATCAAGTTGGCTGGCTGGCTGGTGAATGTTTTTCCTTGTCTTTCTTTTCCTTTTGCCTGTGTCTCTGTCTTTGTGTCATCCATAGACAAATAGAAAGGTAGAAACAGAGGAGATGAGACGATCATTGTATGCTCAACGTATGTATAATGTATATCTATGTATAGAGTATGTGTGTATGTATATCTGTCTGTGCTGGAGAATCAAGATATTCTGGAGAATCCCAAATTTCTAGAGTGAAACTTAAATTGCCGAATGACTAATTTCTTTATCCATGCAAAATCCTTTTATCTTACAAGCTGAACCTCAACTCAACTCAACTCAACTGGTTTACTGTAGACTTGGACAACTTATCGTTTGTAGAGAGAGAGAGAGAGAGTCTTTGCCAAACAGATAGATGAGGCAAGACAAGCTGAGAATGAGTGTCCAATTTATGTATACAGCACAAAGTCTATATGTATTCTTCCATTCCCTCATTTTATGTATGTATATGCATGTACTTTGCATCTGAATCTCAAAGCATGGATAGTCAAGCCTTGGTGTAAAGTATGGTGTAGAGTAGAGAGGAGCATAGAAAATTCCAAGAAAGCGGAAAAGAAAGGAGACGATTGAGGATTGTCTTAAAGAGAAAATGTACCACGCCTTCCTGCATCTCCCTTCCGATTTTACTTTAACTCGGCCGCCTTTCATCTTCATCATGTCATTTAGAGACTCCATTAGAAGTGTGCTCAGGCAACCAAAAAAGAAAGCTTCTATATACTCGTACTCACTCTAGCTAGAAGCTTTCTCTTTTAAAGCCCTGGCAACAAGAAAGAGAGACGTGGAAGAAATTATGAAATTTTAACTAACTAAAAACATGCAAAATTCTTAATGCTCATCTCCATTTTATGCTTCTGCTAATTCGTGTTTAAAGTGTGCACAAAAATCTTTTAAATCGGAGTACATGGTAAAAACAAAGCCAAATTTCGCAAAACGCTGAAATTATTAAACAGTTTTTTCAAAAAATATCAATTCCCCTTCAAAATATTTGCCCTATCTTGAAATCAAAGCACAAAATTGTAAAATTAATATGTACCAAAACGTCAACAGGCACGATTCTACGGAAAACCAAGAATTCTTTGATTGAAATGAATTTAACATTATTTTTCTAGTTCCAGAACTGTGTTCTGAAAATACTCCATTGACCTTCCTTTTCCCCGTGACAGTATCAATATTTGAACGGCACACTGAGCCCGGAGAACTGTAGCAATTGTCGAACAAGAAAAATACAGCCAAATACAGAGTTACCTATGCACAGTATATGTCTCCCAGGAAAAGTCCGTACGCGGCCAAGGCAAACATTGGAACATGCATTTTCACCCGCAAAAACAAATATCTGTACAGATGCTGTTCCAAGAAGCAGAAAAAACATCAACAAATACCTACAAGATATAAACATAGTTGTACAATGTACAATGTATAGCGTACACATGTTTCAACACACATTGTAAATGTGCACATGTATCGTGCAAATCCGTGGCAAAAACATTCAAACTCAAACTCAAGTCGGAGCTCCACGTCAGCATTAATGTCTCCACGTGCAAAAAAAGTAAAAAAACAGAAGCTCTTTTCTATCAACAACTTCCTTCCTTACAATGGTATCGTACGTAGGATTGGCTTGCTTTTTTAGTAAGTGTACAGTGTACAGTGTACACACATATACAAGCGACTGTTTGTGTCCCCTAATTGAATTGAGAAGAAGGAATTGAGTGTCTTTCAACGTTTTGGCAAAACGATGAAAAGAAGGGCTAATTTTGTAAAACACTGGGAAATGACCAACTCTGCTTTTGTAAAGTGTAGAGTGTACAGAGAAAGTTGCGTGTGTGGCTGGCTTAGTTAAATAAAAAACAGGAAGATAAACCTGAGAACGAACTCAACTCTCCTTTTCTGTCTCTCTGTCTCTTTTTCTTTGTATCTCTCCTTATATTTACTTACAACACATACAACATACATGTACATAAATACATGAAGAAGCACAGTTATGGTGAATTGCTAAATTCAACTCCAACTAGCAACTACAAATCCTGCACTCTAGCTACACACATACACATACAGATATATAAACAGACTACACGTGTTTCAAAAGACGGGGAAAGGCGAATTCGGCTCATCATGCTCAGGCAGGCAGGAAAGGTAAATATTGCGTATGTATCTATCTATCCATCCTCTATCCATCCAGGCCACGGAATCGAGTTGAGTTGAGTCGAAGAATCGTCCAAATTCAGACCGACTCCTCCGCCTTGTTTCATGTAACTAACCACTAACTACGGTGTATATTTTGTACAGCCGTGCAGATTGAATGAAGAGGATATCCTGAGTACCTTTGTCTATACATACGTATTTATCCGTATATAGCTGGATTGTTGTTATGTTGAGCTTGTACTTGTACTTGTACCAGTACTTGTATCTTCTGTATCTGTATGTATGTAGTAATAGTCGAGTTCATTCCCGGGCAATGTCTAATGTTTTTGTGTGTAATCCTAGCACATTCTCTGCTCGGTGCATATACATATTGTATTGTACAACATGTATGTATAAGTATGTATATGGTATATCCTGGAATGGAGTGTGCGAGTGAATTTATCGTTTGCATGTAAGTTGAGGAGAGTAAAGAAAACCACTATTTTGTAACTTAACCTCTCAAGCCCATTGAATAATGGAGGAGAGAGCATGAATATTTACGACGCTCGAGAGTTCACTCGTTTATAATTACTCTCTCTTACATAATACTTGCATGTATATGTGTATGTATGTGTGTTTCTCCCTCAGCTTGTGTCTTCTCCTCAGCCTCTCTGTCTGTGTTCTTTTCACTTCACTGCTCGGCAAATGGGACGAATTCTGGATATGTGCTTCTCATCCTTGCCCAAGAACATACATAACATAACAGAGCAGAGGAGCACATGAATATGCACTGTTTTCGGCATTCGGGGAGAAAAACTCCTCGGGTTTTATTCGCATATGCAGGCATGCACATGTATATATGCATGTGCTTTGTAGTAGAGATAAAGGTACACACACATGTACACATACATATTCTACAATACTTGTGAATGCATCCGATTACTGTTTGACTTTGTACTTTACAATTTACAAATCAGCACGTATACGCAGAACAGACACGAAAACATTGTACCTAATGTATGTATGTATGTATGTATGTAATGTCAATGTCTTTGGAGAAGTGCACGCGCGAGTGAGTACTTTTCCCTTTCCTCCACAAACCTTCGATCCAGCCTTGGAGCCTTAAAGCAGACAGTTGAAAATGAACATGAACGAGCATGGGGTAGGTACGGAGACGGACAGACGACTGGAGTAACTTTTGATCTTTTTATCCTTCGTGTCGTTTATTTTACTCCGCTCTTCCCTTTTCGTGTGCGTTTCCCCAATATTACGCTATTTCAATGTGTGTGTGTGTGTGCATACATTGCGGGATGCAGATGCATGTAGCATGTACCTGATGTAATGTGTGTGTGTGTGTGTATTTTGTATTTTGCGTTGCATGGAAATGAAATGAGCAAGTGTATTTATTTTCTTTCGTTCCTTCGTTTTCTTACTTCCTCCCGAAAACGGATACTGGCATTATTATATAAAATCGGAAAGGATGTGAATTGTGAAGATGAAAATTCAAATAATTGCAAAAATGTTAACTAATTTACCTTACGTTGTTTATTCGCAGGTCGTCCGTCGCCAAGCGTTGTTTGGTTCCGCGGCGGGAGCATGATCGACAATGTTTATAGGGTAATTACGGGTGATGGTACGGTCAACAATAAGCTGGACATCAAGCGACTCACCAGGGCCGATCTTCACAGTGTGTTCACGTGTCAAGCTAGGTGAGGATTTTTTATAAACAAAGTTTAACCCACATTTTTATGCAAACAATACATGTATACTTTATACTTTGCAAAAAAGCTTGCTAATTTGCAATTATTTTTGCATGTTTTTATCCACAGTAATAATAATATGAGCGAGCCTGTTGCCACCAGCGTCAAAGTGGAGATGTATTGTAAGTTGATGTTTTTCTATTGTATTTTGGCATCTTCAGTTCATGCAATATACTGTATTTTTAATTAGACTGGTTGGATCCGCAAAAGCAAAAGGTATCATCATCATCTTCATTTGTATGTGTGTCAAATTAAAATTAATAAGGGAATCCTCTATGTACAAACCAATAACAAAACGCCCGGGTGCATTAGCTAGATAAACGAAGGGACGTCCAATCAATTTAAATTGGGAGGATTCCCGTCTGGGAATTTGTATCCCGGATTTCCAGAAACATTGATTTTATCATGAAATATGCAAAAAGATGTAATACATGGCAAATTTCCGGGAATTTCCAAACAATTAAAACTGGACTTGGTATATACACAGAAAATATTTACAGAATTATTTACATAGCTATTCTTACATTTAATCTATAGACAGGTTAAAGAGCTCGATATAGAAACAGTATCAAGTGTACATTTAACGTAATATATAGTGTGTATTATACACACTGTATAGATTACACTTGTTAGTTTGTCTATTTATGGCTGCGTGTCTAAATATATATAATATATAAACGTATAGCTATATGTATACGCATGCACATTGCACATACATACATAGAGAGTTGCGGGTGGAGTAAGTGAAAACTCCTAAGAGATATATTATCCCCCCAAGATCACATCACAGCTGTGAATCCAAATCGGTGTAACCCACAGCAAAGATTTAAGGCTTACACAACTTACACTTAATGCCCCTCAAATCCACAACGGAAAATTTACTGTATGGAATAGCCTGGAATCGTATCTGTATATATATACACTTTTAGAATGGAATGAAATGGAAACAGAAAACAGGGAGTTCATAATGGTAATGGCCTTGGTCTGTCGTTGTTGTCTAAAAGAAGAAGAGCAAGACGATTCTATGTGTATAGTGTATATGTACATTGTGTGTGTACAATGCTGAGAGATACTTAAAGCAGATAGAAATGGGCTTTTCTCCAGTCTATCTAACTGTGTATTCACATTGAATTTAGAATTTCTCGGTTTCATCTTCTTGTTCTGCTTCTACTTCATTTTGATTTTGCTGTGGTTTGCTTTGGTTTTGGTTGCGTTTCCCGAATCCGAATCTAAATCTAAACCGAGAGCGGAAAAATATACAGACAGACATGAATATCAGTATCGCGTGTGTGCGTGCGGTGCGTGTTTTTTCCTTCAAAATACAGATAGATATGTTCATGCTCATGTGTGTGTTTGTAAAAACAGAGAGGGACTTTGAGGAAAAAAGTTGAGCGGCACACAGATTTTGCAGAAGAACAAGAAGAAGAAGAACAGTCAACTATGTACAATGTACAAGAAGGGAGAATGAACTTGTAGGCTGTACACTGTACGCTGAACACAGACGATGAAACGAATCCGTGTGATCCCTATCGCTCAGCCAGTGACAGGAGGCAGAAGGGAAGAAAAGACAGAGATGGAAAATATAATAGAGTTTCTTCTTCCCCGCCACTTTACAAGTTTCACTCTTGGAAACTTCAACTAGTTACAACTGCAGTTCCGACTCCGTCTCTGTCTCCATTTCCAACTTCAACTCAAACTCCAACTTCAGCTCGGAATCCAAATCCAAATCCACGTCCAAGTCCAAGTCCAAAGCCACAGACAGAGACAGGGACAGGGACAGGATCTAAAATCCACGCTCGGAATTGTTGATGATGTATTACAATATTTGAAGCCTATCTGTATTCATGCATGTATGTATATATGTATGTATGTATGGGGACAAAGAGAAGAAGAGCATTCAAATGCTGCTTCTCCGTGACATATTAATGTCCTTTATGCGTGTATGTGAGGAGTAGAAGAATAGGAAGGGCAGACATGCAGTTTGACTGACGAGCTGAGACACAAATCTAAATAGTAAAAATAAGTTTTGGAGGGAGAAGACGAGAAAATAGAGTCATATGCAAATATTGTGATATTATGTCACATCAGAAGGGAGGGAAGCCAAGTCAAGTCGGGGAAAGAGGACTTTGTGCCTCAAAACCCGGGTGATGTATTACTCCTTATTTTCACCCAGTAGAGAAATATTATACATTATACAGTTGGCAGAAATGTAAGTCAACGAGAGAGGGAGAGAGAGAGAGAAAGATGGAGAAGACAGGTTTAAATCGTGTGGTTGAAGATGAAGGGAAGATGAGCCACGGCCACCCAGTTCAACCACAAGCCGAGACAGATTCACACACTTTACCATGGGAGTCAACTTTAGATTTGTGCAGTAGTAGTAGTAGTAGTACGAGTAGGAGCAATAGTATGCTGTCTACTAGATATATTATACATGTTTATGCTTTACCAAGAATATTTGGGGTATTGGGTAATATGCATGTAAAATCGTGCTCAGGTCTCCGTCTCAGCCCCGTTTGCTCCTGTCTCCATTTAATTCTATCTTATACATATATATATGTATACAGTGAAACTGTCTATGATCAGTGTGGTAGTTAAGATCTAGATATCTGTCTTAAATCCTAAGGATAGATTTATTACATTTGCATTATGTATGTATCTACAACGTACAACAGTGTGTGTGGCAAGATGTACATAGATGGAAGGGAAACCAATCGAGATGATTTTCTCGAGTCTTCACCGCAAACAAAATAATGAGAAAGGGATCGGGCCTACTACGGCTTCAAAGCCGTAACTTTGACTGGGTATCTGACAAAATAGAGACATGGTCTCTGTTTTCCCGTCACATTTCTCACACTTCTTGGTATTTCCGTGGCCATTGTCATTGCATTTCACTGTCGCTCTGTCTGTACCATCATTAATCTAACAAAGGCGAGGACACGTGCTACTTCATCTATCTACAGAAGTGTACACATGCATATCGAATTTTTATCACCAAACTTGATTGTGGTTTTCTGGTTTTAAAAATTGGACCTTTGTTTTTCATAATTCAGAAATTTTAGTTTTTTATAACTAAACGGTTGAACAGTTTTATAAAACTGTTCAACCGTCTATAGTTAAAAAAAGTTAATTTTGAGTATTTGGCATATTTAGTGCGTATTACTTATTTGTTTCTCAATATCAGATTATTATTCATATTTACTACCTACCGCTTTTCCTTGCGCAATAATGATTATGCATATATACAGTCACAGTGTTCAAATTTCTATGCGTAATCGTAGCGTTTATGTGCGTCCAACGTTGTAACGCAAGTCGGAGATTGGAACTACGTATATATGTTGTGTCTGTGGAACTTTGAACAATTTAGCTTTGTTCTTTGACGTTGTCAATATTGTCAGCAGGTCGTTTAATCAACGTGCCAATTCACAATTAGGTAACGAGGAAAACTTTATCATTTGACAAGCCACACATTCGTGCATAGTTACAAGAAGGAAAGGAACAAAAGACGAGACACTTTCCTTAGCACACGACTATACATTATATACTATATACATACAATACACCCTGTAGTTACAATCTCCATTGTGTGTCTTACACAAACACCCTCAACGATACACATCTATCGATCTAACGCTAACAGTTTCTGAGAAAACCTGGACCCATGGAATATAACACAAAACCAGAGTAGACGACGTCTCAAAAGAAGTCAAATTGTGAAGAATTCCTCACAAAACAGAACTACATTACATACAATGTATATTGTAATCTATTGTATTGTACAATGCATTTTCCTTCATGCTTTGTTCCTCGAGAAGCGACAGGTTCCTCATTTAGTTGCAGTGGCGAGACACTTTCCTTTCTCCGCCTTCAAATATATGTAACGACAATATGCAGGAGTGTAAAGCATTTCCCGTTTATTTTGCTTGTGTAAGGACTTATGATTAAAGAAAAAAATGTCAGTCACTCCATGGGTGCATAAGATTTGTGAGTGTAATTGTACACAATTTTTTCATCACATTAGTGAGCAACATTGATTGCAAATCAAATTGTCCATGACGCTAGAAATTTTCACAGTAAGATGAAATGAAAAGAATGATTTTCTGTTCAGCAAACTACACCCTCAAGGACAAAAAAGATGGCAAAATATTGCGCTGTTTATAATATATTAAGTGTGTCCGAGAAGAAATTTTAATGCTTGTAAAAAAAACTAAAAGCTCCTTTGGCTTTATTTTATTATCCTTGTAATAAATTCCCAGACGTCACTTATGGATGATTTGCATAGATTACGCTGTGTAGTAGTTACAAGAGCAGCAGAAATTGCATGTAGATGAATGATAATATGTATATGAGCAACTTTTGAGGAAACTTGCATAGTTTATGTATAATTAAGTATAAAGAAGCTTTGAGGAAGAAAGAAGAAGCACTTAGGAAAAGTTCACATGTACAATTAGAAATTTATGAATAAGCCAGACATTGTTTTGCTTTTCCTGTTATGTTATGCTATAAGCCATAAGGCAGAGATGCAAAAATAAAAGAAGATATAATATAGCCGGCATATTATCTATTCGTAATTATGAGGATGATAATGATAATCATGACGGCAAAGCTGCTGTGTAGTAACTGTACAGCCATAGTCGTAATGAGGTTCAAGATGAAGTCTAATTAGGAGCTTTGAGGTAAGTTATGATTGTCGTAACTCATGCATAAATTTATGCCTAATCCCCATGTACATTGTACACTCTGTATACTGGTGCGAACAGTAACTGCACTGCTTACACCAACTTTTCACCCCCTGTCATCATCAACGGGAACTTTGAAAGAAATGAACTCATTTTTGCCCCCATTCAAACCTATTAAGTAAGATCTCAAAGCTCTTTCTACAATTATATACTTACATTTTTGACCTCCGGAAAACAACGGAAAAGGGAAAAAATTCTACAGTTTTTGCGACAAATTTCAAAAAACAAAGCAAATTTTCTTACTAATAAATACAGGCACTAAATATATATTCTATATATGTTCATACTTTTTCCAGTTGTATACGCAAAATGAAATTTGGGGCGTATTTTTGTAAAACGGGTTGAGGTGAAATGTGAGATTTCTGTTGAGCATTTTTGTTTTTTACCTATTTAAAATCCATTTGCCATCTCCTCCTCCTCCTCCTCGTTCTATTTTATTTCGGCTTTAAACCATAAAAATAGAGTAATTCGAGGAAAAAGAAATAAATATGGATTGTGTCTTGGAGGAAGAGGAAGGAGGTTAAAACGTTTTTTAACCCTGAACTGCGAGTCAGCCTGTGTGTGTAGCGTGTAGTGTATGGGTATATGCATATGTACATGTACAAATATATTAGCCAGGAAAAGACTTGTTAGTGAATTGAGTTGGGTTAAAAAAGCTTTTAGATTTACAGGAGGAAGACGAGCCCACAGTCGAGTTTTCCAACTATAAAAGAAGAAAGAAGCGAGAGAGAGAGAGAGAAAGAGATCATAATGTCTTTACTTTTCTTTCTGTTTCGTTTTTCTTCGCCTTGTTCTTTTCCTCTCATCCAACCCTACTTTGTGTCATGATACATTTTGTAGAATCTGCAGCAGGTAACTAAGTACAGATACTGTTACAGTCACCCACAACGAGTCTCTTTATGTACATGTAGAAGCAGAGGAAACTTCTAGTATGTGTGCATAATATACGTACATGAAGAAGAAGCCTTCGAGCTAGCTTAAAATCCCCCCTTTCTCTTTCCTCTAGATTTCATATGAGTACTCCTTGCACACACACATGAAGTCGTTGCCTGTGTCTGTGTTTTTGTGGTATTATCGGGATCCGAGATTTAGAAATAGACCCAAAATAAGTAGAGAAAATTTACTCGGAAAGCGCCCGGGGATTCTAAGTAAACTTTGTATCTTTGTATGTATCTGCATAGATATAATGTCTTTGCATCTATGTGTGTAGAACGTAGAATTACGAGTTTACTCCATAACCATCAGCCGTGCAGTTCATTCATTTTGTTTCGACTCACTTTCACCCCATGTTTGGAATTTTATTTATGCGTGTGTGTGGCATGGTACGCTATACGGTGTACGGTATCCAATAGATTTAGGGTGTGTATTTTAGGTTTTTAGAATTTTAAAAAAATATTATTTCGATTACGTTAATGAATTCTTTGAAATTTTAACGAAGAGCGACCTCCCCCACTTCCTATGTATGTGTGTACAGTTATTTGCCTTGCATCCTTCAAAGTCAAGGCTCATGTGATGCTATGCTTTGCTATACTGTGTTGGGGAAAATGTGAAATGTCTCCCAACGGGGAAAAGCTTACAAATTAACAATGCTACGAGCACTCACTCTCACAAGGGCAAAAGTGAAAAGGTAAAGGTTTGTGGTTTTAATTTTTTGAAGAGTACATACATACATAGTTATAAAATATTTGCAAAGGAAAAGAGTGCACAGTGCACAGCATAATATACAAGTAGTAGTCAAGGTAGGAAGGTAGGTTTTTGTAATGCAGCTGTACATTGTACATAGGTAGCTTTTTGAGGAATTATTACATATTATCTTTCCCTTTTCTTTCCCCCTTGCCAGATAATTATTGTTTATAGTGGCGGGAGGAGGGGAAAGTGGAGAGGAGCAAACAAAAAACGAGGAACTCAACTTTCACAAGCTGCAAAGTCGCGATAAGCTTCGGTTTAAAATTCTGAATTCACCGGTTCCAACAATCCCCCATATAGACATGTAAACATATGGTGCAGACTCGAGGCGTGCGGTACAAATATTATGCCTGTACATACATACAAGTAAATATGTGCCAGTAGTTAGAACGTACGTAGAGGAGCCAGACATTTAGACACTTGAGCAACTTTTGTCAAATAATCCAAATCCAAAATCACGTACCTGCCATAAGAAGCAAAGTTGGAGAATTTCGCTCGCAGTGCAAGAAATCAAGCAAGGGGAAACTTTTGCATACATACGTGCATATATTTACTGATATCTGTCTAGGCAACAATGAGTTAGAACTACAGTGCGTTTGTTCTATGCCGTAATTTTTGAGAATTTTCAAACTATTTAGTACGTTCCTCAAAATGTTGTTCTTTAGGGGTAAAAAATTGCAAAGGGTTAAAGTTTACAGAACGCTGAAAACTGAAACAACATTAACCTGGGAAATTTGGGCAAGAGGTAGATAATCCCGCTATAGCCAAGTTTCACTGCACGTCCATGTTTAGCGTACGTGCATATTATGTATATCTACGCGTTTAGATGTAGATTTCATATGTGCTTGTCTAAATTCCTGCGTAAATTTGCCATTTTCCCAGGGAGGAAGCGAAAGTTGTTGTCCGACTCGACTAAATACGTAGAATCGTACAAAGGGCTGTAAGTTCAAAGTTGGGCGGTTACCCTTTACCCTGTATTTGTATATGTATATGCATATTGTAGTCATTAGAAAGGAGAGAGAGTGAAAGATTCAGGGTACCTAACGGAGAAAAGGAGGCGGAAAGAGTTTTCTCGCTATTTGTTGTTAATTTATTTTATTCCGTTTGTACTTAAAAGCTCAAAAGAGCCGAAAATTAAAGTTGCACTCAGGGGGGTTTTATTTTCCCTGATATTTTCCACATCTAATACTTTGTGCGTCTTCTATTTCTCCTCCTACTACTCTTCCTGTTCTACGATAGTCTACATAGGGGCGGCGGGCATTTCACAGTGAGCTGGATTTGTACAATATTTAGGACGGGTGAGTGCGGGTGTAAGTAAACACGTAAGTAAAGGAGGAGGAATATATATTATGTATCTATACATATATGTACAATATATTTGCGGCCGCCTCTCATTTTCATGATTTGATCTCGATTTTGTAGATTTGAAATTGCGTGTGGGATGAGCGTTGCTACATGATGCTTTTACATATTAAGTATGTATATGTATAGGTATAGATTTACAAAATCCGACGATTGTGTGTACTACGTACCGTTGAATAATAAAATATATTTGTTTGTTCTTTCGGATCAAGTAGGAAAATGGGAGTCGTAATTTTTAAATTGTAATTGCGGGCTATCACTCACATATGTATAGATACATTGTATAAAGAACAATTTGCTGTTTGCACTTTGCTCTTTGTCTTTTGCTGCTCAAACCGCCACTCACTGTGCCGTCGACGGAGTTGGCGGAGTTCCGCTTTGTTGTGGGCAGGAAAATGCGAGCTAGATTGAAAACATGTCACGACTAAATAAAATGTTTGTAGATAGATACCCATGACTGTACATGTATATATTGTACATGTGTATTTTTAATTTATCTTTTTGTTACATTCTCGTTTCGTTAGCCTGTATGTATAGCGTGTGCAATGATACATAGATATTGGATTGAATTGGCATGCGGAAGTCCGCTGCGCGTTTTATATTTAATTTGGATTTGAATCCTTTTGCAAAATACCATGGTAATGATTCCCACACTTTTTACGATAATATTAAGTACATCCACCATAAAGATTGTACAATGGATTTGAAGCTCAAGATTGAATTTTAGATTTAAAAGTACACATGTAAACATGCTTGGTACATACTTTACTTACTAAAAGGGGGAAAATTTTATTGTTTAAAGAGATTTATTCCATGTTTTTTCCTGATGTGCCACATAATTGTTTTGCATTTACGTTTATGCAGATGTGTATAGCGAATATAGATGCATTGTGTAGTTCATGTAAATATCTGTGTCTGTATTATGGCCAAAATGCAAAGCCGTATTCTGACGCTCTTCCGTCTTCAATCGTTCCCGTGATGGCTTGCCTTGAGGATGTTGTTGTCTTCTTTGACATCTGTGGATGTTTAATGACTATAAATAAAATGGAGGTCTATCTTGATGACCTGACATGTCTGATTTTGTCGTCTGTCAACTTACGTCTGTATGTATGTACGTACGTACGTACACTAGTCTATGTACAGAAGGGCGACGTGGAGCAGCTGTTCATGGCTCAATTCACTATGGCTTGGCGAGATTTAAGTCAGAGTTGAGTTGAGTGATTTGAAAGTGGAGCGGAGAGGTTTTTAAAGCACACGTGGGCCACACCATCCATTTTATTCGGGTAATATGCTAAGATGGCGAAAATGTGTGTGCATTATGCTTTTGTCCCTGCATTTTCAAAATATACAATATAAATACATACTAAATCTATTTTAATACGTGTATTCATTTTAAAAAGAGATAAATGGATTTTAAAAAGAAATCTTTAACTTCACAGACAGATTTCTTTTGTTTTTTCCATGGTATTCGGAGTTTGGAAAATCTGTGCAAATTCTCCTCTTCCGAGAAATTAGGAAACAACAAAGAGTTTATGTTACGAAAAGTTTTGTACCATGTTTAACAAGAATCAAAAAACCTAACAAAAGGTTTCAATTTGAATGCATGTATGTATGTATATTTAAAAAGAAATTATTGGCAAACACAAAAGGTAAAATTGCAGAGTATTTTAATGAGACAAGATCTGTACTCAACATTAAGGTAAAGTATTAAGGTATTTTTCGCTCTAGTTTGGAGGAGTGAAAAAAAAGGTAAAAAAATTAGGTAAAATGTAAACAAAAGGGACAAAACTGTGCAAAATCTAAAACCAAACATTTTTATACAGTTGATTGGGTACATATACAGACAACTTGTGCACAATGGTTTCTGTTATCCATTCCCGGTAAATATTATACAGAGACATTATTTTGTTCAATTTAATTCAATACAGCTGGGTACGTTTTGACTTGGGGCTTATAACTTGTAATCCCTTTCATGGAAATGGTTATTCGCCGAGGTCTAGGCTGTGCGTAACTATGCATAGGCAATACATGTGTTTAATTTGGCCCCACCACCAAAAATAGATTCATGGATAGATTCATGTATTAACTGCAGCTTGTACATACATAGTACACGAGGAGTGCATGATAAAAGTGCGTTCAGTGTATCAGTATAACTCCCACAGTATAAATATCTACAGCGAACATGAAGGAATATTGATATAGTAAAGTTGACGGTTGGAAACGAAAGCGAACCAGGAAATTGCTTCTTATCTATAATCTTCAATATCATCATCGTTTTCGTTTTTGTCTATATCTTCATCTGCGTCTTCGTCTTGGACTTGGACTTGTTCTTGGTTTTGGTTGCCTTTGTCATTCTTTCGTACCATCCATTGTCTTTTGGGAGGAGAGACAATACACGCAATACAAATATACAATCGAGAAAATGATGGTGGATATTTCCTTGGCTGGAACTTCTCGAGTAAGTTAAGTTGGTGGTTGTATGTACACCAAAGTTGTACATTTGTAGGTATGCCGTGGTCCGATACATAATTTGTGCGAAGGTTGCACACTTAGTTTTCTCTGTAGACTATTTCCAAAATTCAAGCAATTAAATAAGGAGAACCTGCAAAATTAAATTTATTTTCTTTTATTTCGACTAGTTTCAAAGAACGGGTAATACATAACTCTGATTTCATTTCTAAGGGACTTATTCTACCAGGACCGTCTAAAAATCGGCGGCAAATACTTATGAAACGCCCTCTGTATACTTTATGATAATAATGGAATATTATCATCAGAACTGCGGAGTCTATTGTCTAGAGCGAGACTTCCACTCGCATTTTGTCCTTGACTGGATTTGGATGTGCCTTGACTTTTACTTACTTACGCCTTTCTAGTTCTTCTTTGCCTTTTCTTTTCTTCTTTTTTCGTCGCTTTTCTTTGCCTATCTATAAAGTGGATACAGCAATGGAAAAATTCCTCGTGTTCTAATGTTTTTGCCCAAGTCTTCATCATCATCGTCATTGTGATCGTCATCTTCGTCGTCAACTGTCAAAGTGATCAGAAAAACTCCATCTCAAGTTCAAGGGCTTAGAACCTATACATTATACATTGTATATAGAGCTCAGCTCAACATAGCCGTATGAAATACGATTATGATTATTGATATTTATATTGCACCCACTTCAATAACAGTGAGGAATGGGGGAGACTGGGGGGTTAATATTTTCATTCCACTTTTTGATCAGAGATGCAAATGTGTAATCCCTGCGATTGCTGGATAATATTCAAAAAATGCGTGCAAAATCAAAGCAGATTGCAGAATCTCGGGCGTCTTGAACCTTTTTTGAAAAATGGTTGCCCTTTCTATGTATATTCTTCTATTCTATTTTGTCGTCATTTCCCTGGAGGACTTGATTCTCCGAGGTAAATTTTGATGGGTGAGCGAATAAGAACAAAAATGGGTATTTGTGGAGTGGATGCAGAAATTTTGAGCAGAATAATTCAAAGACACAAACTAAATGAGATGAAGATAAAAGTTAGTTTCATCTACTGTGTATACTGTTGGTTGCCATTCAACTTTTGGTTTCCTTTTGGTTTTAGTTTTTTCCTTTGGTTTTCCCCCCGTTGTTCTATCCTTTCTGCTGTATTTATGTACATATTGTACAATATACAAGGTGCAATGCAGAATATAATATAGCAAGGCATTTTTATCTCTGCCTAGATATGATAAAATTATTTCTACTCACTTTGATTGTTCGAGTAGAAGAGAAGAGAGGAGAGAACTCAATCGTTTTATACATATGTATGGATGTACAGAAGATCCGTATATGTACATATATTTTTCTAGGGAGGCCCACTTGAGATTATGGCGTTTTCGTTTGACTCGATTTCTCCGCTTGTCTTGTTTTTGCTCTTCCTTTATCTCTATAGTTGTGTACTGTTTCCTTTTCGTCTCTTTCTTCGTCTCCACCTTTTGCTCTCTCATCCTTTAGTTGTCGTCCTCCAGTTGTACAAAATATAAATATAGATACCGTTATATGTATAAATTTAGTTTTCTACCTTTGTCTGCTCCCCACTTTAAGGAATAATCCTGCATCAAATCTCGCTGTTGTTCCAAAAAAAACAAAGGGAATTCGCACAGCAGATAGTGATGAAGAGAGACGCAGGGAGCAAAAAGAGAAAAGTCTAATTGTATTTTTTCTTTCTTTCTGTGTCTGTCCTTTTTCTACTTTTGTATTTTGGGAACAATGGAACAAAATCAAATGAAGTGCGTACATAAGCATGCACTTATATGTACATAAATTTGAAGGTAGCATTACGTAAAACTCAAAAGCTTCAACTTTCACCACAGAATATCCTATATGTACCAATAATATTTAAATTTATGGGATCGAATAATTTTTTATGTAACAAAGATTGGGCACAATGATTTTGCTCAATTATCAGTGCAATCCATTTTCAAATTTTTTAAAGAATTTCAAAAAAATGAACAGACATACAGAAAATAAGTTTTGGGAAAAAAAGATGCAAAACAAGTTTATACATAAACATGTACGTGTATAAAGTACATATATGGACACAAATTATACAAAAAACTCGGAAATCTTTCGCAAACATCTTCTCAATTCGCATTCAAATCAAATTGGAAAGAAACTTTAGCAGCCGAGATTTTCTACTTTTTATTTTTTTGTGCGTGCTTCATGAGCCTAGATTTTTGTTTTTGTTGTATAGATACCAGAAAAGCAGCTTACATAAATAGTTTTTGCTGTGGAAATGTATTGTAATAATACATGCATACTTGTATCCTGACGTGAGGCACAAGGTTTTAGCTGAAGCGAAAAAAATATCGAACAAAATAAAAAAAGTGGGAGAGAAACTACCTGCATACAATACATACACATACACAGTTATACCCATCTTGTGGTGGATGAGAGGAGGCGGAGGCCGACCAAAGGTAGGACAAGAAGAATGATGAGCCAAAGAGAAGGCAGAGGAAGTAGAAGAATAAGAGGAATGAAAGAAGATAGCGGGTAGGCGGTGGTATATAAATGTAGAGAAAAGAATGGGAAAGCCCGAGGAGAAAGGAATGACTTGAAGGAACAACTCGCGGCGGCGGCGAACGGCATGATGCATCAAACAAACGAAACAGCGGTTGTCAGACAAAATGAGGAAAACAAAAGAAGAAGAATTAGCAACTTTTTCCCTAAAAAACTCACAAAACTTTTGTTTGTTTGTGTCTTCATGCCATGTCTTCAGTTTCTACCATAATATACAATGTACGTACACTTTTATATGTACATTGTACACAGAGTTACTTCTTTTTGCTACAGACAAAACCTGTCTGCTTTCTACCGTCAACGTCATGCTATGTGTGTATGGCATTGTATTTTGCTCTATTGTATTGTACAATATCATGCAGCTTGGTCTTCGTTTGTTCAGTGTATATGTACAATGTACATATACTAACTATGTACTCAAGGTGCATTGTATTTTAGACTTTTTGTATATTGAGAAATAGCAGATGATTCCTTCATTTTTTCTTACCTACATTTCCTCGCAACATTTAACTAGCGCTAAGAAACAAAGGATTCTGCCTTATTTATTTTTTTGTTTTGTTTTGCATGTGCTCATGTAAAATATCACGCTCCACAGATGAGGAACAAACTACTTATAATCATAATTAATTTCACCGGGCTTTTCTTCCTTCTCTCTCTCTCTCTCTCTCTCTCTTTTCTTGCTTTTTCTCTCGTCATATCATTGACAAATGTCCGTAGAGACATAAACGGCAATAAAATGCCTGCATGTGAATACTTTTACTCGTTTGTAAATATATTATGCATATGTATATTTTTTACTTGCTAGTTTATTTCTTTCAAAGGAAAAAAATCAGGCAAACTACATACAAATAATAACTTTCACACAGTTTGTTTGTATGTATACTGTATACTGCCTCTAGCTGTATTGTACATATTAGGCACGTGTTATAAGTCGAACAGGACTAATAATGAAAGATTTTGTACGGTGCAAAAATTCTCAAGCTTCTTTTGTGTGTTCTACTTTTGGCATTCATATTCAGTCCGCGGATCTGCTACAGTACCATTGTATGTAGTATGTATACAGTCCTGTTCTTTTCATGCATTCGGCTTTGGCTTTGTTTTGCGTGAACGAGGCCGCGAGCAAATTCATCAAAGACAAACGAACTCCCCCCTTTCTTTACATTTCTAATTTTGCATTGATTAAGAGGACGCGCCATTCTCTACGCTCCTTGTTCTTGCCTTTCCTGTTTGCTCTGTTTTTATTGTTCTTGTTGTGTGGATGAACAGATACATACGTAGATTGTTTGGCAAATCCTGATTATTGTGAATTTTTGGAATCTTCAAAATCAGACTTCCAGAAATCCACAGGCAAGATTGAGCAACCAACTACATATTTTTATCTACGTAAAAAATGCTGCTAGAATTTGATAAAAACGCCTTCAACATACCTTGAGTTGGTAGATGATTGATCTAGAAACTGCACAAAGGTCAGGAAAAATCTAGAAAAATTTGGTTGCTACGCTTGACGAAAGTCCCACACATACGGTTATTTAGTCGCCTCGCCATCCTTGCCGTTTTACTATGGGAATATGCTGAAGCTCTAGTTTTTTTGTTTTTCGTTTCATATTTCCCAGACGTATGTTGTTTTTTTATTTTCCCATTTCTTGCTTAGTCGTCCACTCGTAAAATTTGCAGAATTGCAAGAATTAATACAGCAATAGCCACAACCAACCAACCAACCAACCAGCTCAGCTTTCCAAGAGAAAAAGGAAACTATCAAAAAAATTCTTTTCACTATAGTCAAAACAGCTCAAAATAGTTACAAGCATAATATGCCTGCCTATAGTATTCATTCGTCCGTTGCTCCTCCACGCACATAATCATAAATGTTGAATGAATGAAAAAAGGCCAGACCAGCGCCGTAAAATGATTAACGACAGAATTTTAATATGTGCTGTTTTATATTATGCATATATTTGTTGTATGTACGTGTATCAAAATCATCTCATATTTCCAGAATGGGAATTTGCAGGCTCAGGACTCTTGATACATTAATACATACACAGTTTCCAACGGCGATTTTATGCTATACACATTTCTATTTATATATACCAGCATGTGCTGTGCTTTGCATGGCTTGCGGGTATTGCTCTTTTCTCTATGTATTTCTCTCTCTCTCTCTCTTCCTCGAGTTGAATGGGAAAAAGCATATTGGATTTCAGGTTTTAATCGGATTTGGTTTTATGGACCGTCAAAAATTGCATGCCGAAAAATTCAATGGAAGCAATATTATTACGGCCATTCTTCCTTTTATTCATGGCCTATGAATTGTTATGGTCCTATAGCTAGAAATGACTTCACCTGATTCTGATTCGGCTGATCGTGAGCCAGATCAAGTCCCCGCACCCACACCCCGCTCCAAATAACAAGAGCTTGTACTTGTACTCAATGTAAAGAATTCCACGGTGTACACGGTACACGCATATGATTCCCTTTTTCAGGGCTACAGTATGTGCATTGTATACATTTGATATTATGAGCACAGAGTGTACAGCTGTATCAGTACGCACTGTGCATAGCTGTATACGTTTGCTAGTATCAAGAGGCAGTATTGAATGTATTATTCATATAAATAAATCGTTTTTCCCATGATGCGCCTTTTTATTATCGAAGGTCATTATTATTGTGAGTCTATTTTATTTTTTTATACCTTCTCCAGAACTCTCTATCTATAGGTTTGTGTATATTGTATATTTATATGGTACATACGCACCTACTTTAATGTTTACACATTTTTTCGACCCTTTCACTCTCACGACGTAAAATATAATAAAAATGGAGTACTTGGAATTGTAGGAGTTGAAGTTGAATTCGGATTCGGAATCGGACTGATAACTGAAAGGATTTTGATTTTGACGATGGGATTGCAGGCGGATAAAAATGAAAAATCCAGTGAACCAACTCGAATTTCAAATTCCATTTCTTTTCTTCCATTTTCCAATGACGCGATGAAGCTGGATAAAAGGTGCATTCAATATTGAAGATGAAAATTTAATATATGATTCAACAAAGATTTTTAAAATAGAACTACATGCATGTACATTTATTTATATCTACTATGTAGTACACTACAATGTATCAAGTTCCAGTTTACATGGAAAATCCCAACATGTTCCATAGTGAAATGTCAAGGTATGCAAAAATTGATGGAAAACTCGAAATTGGAAATTTTCAAAAGTTATTACAGATGAAAAATATACATAATATGCAGCAAATTAAGTAAATATTTTTTGAGTCAGAAATAATAATTCTGGTATTTCTTAGAACCCCAAACAATATTCTTGAAACAACATGCAACATTTACTTTTCTAGGCCAAAATGGGCGCATCAAGCAGGTTTTCTTGCTACAACTGTATTAAGTGTCGTTTAATTCAGCAAAATTAGAGTTGTTGTCTTAATTTGCGTCATTGTGAATGGGGACAAAGAAAAGGGCACTTGTTAGCTAAATAGTGAATTTTCTTGGTTGAATGTCATTTCATTGCACTTTTCCTTCTATTTTACTATCCAGGTACCAGGCGACTGTGTGAATATATGGCTAACATGTCAGCTACTTGTGTGCACTTATAAAGCTGTACTATATGTAGATATGCTAGATAAATGTAGCCCATTACACCTGCATTACACACTACACACACACTCATCCAAGGTGTAAAACTTGACTGTACTAAAGTTTCAGTTCGGCGCGTATACATGCATCTACTTTTTTTATCTCACCTCTTCTTCCTTGTTCTTTGCTGCTGCTTCTCTCGCTCCGAGCTGACATTGACATAGTACTATTACCTGGGGTCTTATATGCGCCTTTGGAACAGGTGATTGCATTAAATTGAGATGCGTTGCATTGCACTGCTAACTGGCTACTTTGCAACCCACCGACACTCGGGGCTGCTCCTCGAGGAACGGAACGACTTGAGTGCTTATTTTCATTTTCACTCTCACTTTTCCCCTGTTATTTCCTTGTATTATATTTCCGTGTATGCTTACTTATGCAATGTATGTACTACACTATACGGATAGCAGTTTTATCCCTTTCCTTCTCTGTATTGTGTGTATCCCTCGTTAAAAGCGCCCAACGGGATATAGCAACGAAAGCGTGCATTTGTTCGCATATTGAAAATAAAATTCACTACTTCCTACACATTAATATCTGGTAATGAAGGTGGTGTTGTTATTCCGTGAGAAAAAACTGCACTTTGCACAAATAAGATACAATTCATTCGTTTTACATTTAAATTACGTTGTAAAACTCTTTCTGGCCTTTAGCTCTTGGCTTGTTGTCGAGAATAACAAATAAATTTTGGGCAGCTAGCTTGTCAGCATTTTTAGAAAATATTTGTAATTACTTTTCAATATTGTTGAGTGCATTATTATTACAGTATTATTATTCAAGTTGACCCGGAAACCGGGTTTTAGCCGACTTTTGAGTCGTTTTGTTGAGTTGTTCTAACAGTATTTAAAAACAGGAAAATAGGACAGAAAGGAGGAGCACAGAGTCTAATGTTAAATTGGAAACCGGAATGGCCCGAATACAAAGCGGTTAAATGTGAATTTGATTTCACACAGTATGGAGCTCTACAATATGAAGGGAAAAAATGTACGTTTTTCATGATCTTTTGGTTATTTTTCCGCCACTTTAGCTTCACACTATGTATTTGCATTTATTTTTGTGCGATAAAGTAGTTACACGGTACAATTTATTGTGGACAGACTTGTACTTTGTACCTAGTAGATACCCACCCTACACTTGTAAATAAGCGCGTGAGGAATGTACGTACTGTGTTTTGTTTTTTATTCCTTCCTCTCTCGACAAAGTGAACCAAGTTTGCTGATATTATATTGCTTGTATATAAAACAAAATGTGTTGGAATAAAGTGAGCAAAGTGAGATGGCAAGAAAAATTACAAATTATGTTTTGTAAATAGTATCCTGCCTATATGTATGTGTAGAACATACAGCATACGGTCGACACGGGTGCGAACAAAAGTGTAGTAGATAGTTACGTACAAGTGGAATGGCGTGGCATGGCATGGCATGAAATGGAATAGTTAGAGCACAGAGAGAGAGCGAGAGAGCTGAATGGTGGATGATGGTGTAATACTCTCATGTATTATTACCTAAACTGTACCTTGTAAATTGAAGATTTGACAACTTGATTTAGCATTATGGCCGCATACTAATAATAAAGAGACGAGCAAAAGTCATCATCTTTCATCCCGTGAACATTTCCCCGTGCACCGTATGTACACGTACGTATAAATATGTACAAAATGGGTGTATGTACGTATGTATGTATGTATGTATGCACGTATGTATGATGTTTGTGCGAGAAAAAGAGAACGAGAGAGAGAGCATATAATACGGAAAATTCTCCAAATCTGACAGTACATTTCCATTTTTCACGCCTTAGATGCCCATTTACAAGCTACATGCTGTGAATCCTTGGGTGAGTTGCCATGTCGTACCCTGCTTTACGTATGTATCTCCCCATGTGTGTGGATATATATACTTCGGATATGTGTGTAATATTAGATTGCTCATTGTGATCCACGATGAAATTTCTCCATTCCACTTTTCCTTGTGCCAACTTGTTCTTCTTGTGTTTCTTCTCCTGCCGGCAGTTTGCGGCTGTAATACGATCGTTAGGAAAGTACAAATTTATTCGTCAATTTTAAATTTTAACAGAGTTATTACAAATTACAAGAATCACATAAGGAAATTTTGTGGAATTTCTATGGCTTTCTCTCTCTCTTTATTCTATGACACACAAAATAGGTTTATTATACAATGTATTTTTTCTGGCTAATACGTACTTAATCTCTTTTTTCTTACAAGGAAGAAACAATGCAGTTTCTCAGTTTTGGAGAAAAACACTGGTGATAATTATTGTGCTTGTAAAAAAGTATATATATGTATAGGGCAGAAGGTAAGTACTTTTATCTGTTGCTTCGATGACGTGCTAGTGTAAAAAGTTTTCCAAGAGTACTTTTACTTTACCCCAGTTTTTCGTGCAAAATGGTGGAAATTCTCGAATAAATTACGGGGGATTTTGTCCTACTGTTAACTTGCATCTAGATATATTTAAAAGGGTGTAATATATGTATACAGTATACATATTGGCGTTTGGTACATATGCATAGCGGAAGAGAGAAGAATGAAAATGTACGCGGAAGAGATGGTTGAAACGTAAACGGTAATAACCAAAGTCATCCTCGTGGCTCTGTACGTACTTAAGTATAGGGAACGTGTCTCCTAGGATAGATTTTGCACAACTCGAGAACTCACAATGCATTTTAAAACGAGCTATTTCAATTCCTGGGAGAAATTTATCAAATAGTCTTTTTTTTTCTTCCCTTCCTTTGGCTTCCCTCTCTCGTCTGTCTCTTTTCCTTTCTTTTGTCCTTTCCTTCCCGGACTTTTATCCAGGCTTCACGCCTACTTTCAGTTTCGTTCAAGGAACTAATAGTGCCTAAGCCTGCATTTTTACAATGTAAACATATTGACTATTAAATGAAAATTGCTAGCGACTACTTTTTGCAAATTTTAAAGATTTGTAGAAAAAATTCTAATTTTTGCAACGTTTTTAGAAAGCGAGCTGTGAAATAGATAGACACCGAGTTTTCCTTGTTTTAAAATAAATACCGAAAGATCTCATAACATAGATTGGTTTTACGCTTATTATCGGGCGTACTTTTGTTTTTGCTCCAAATACATGCATGTATCATTATCATCATTGTTGTTGTTACGTGAATCGTGAATGGTGAATACATGGAACCCGAAATCCGAATATATTGTGCATTGTGTAGAATGTAGAACCATCCAAAATCCGCATCCCAAACGTAGCCGCGAGCCACAATCTAAAAACCAATCGAGAATTCGTAATTCGACGTGCAATAGTTGTGTACAAGTATCTATACATAGGTAGAAAATACTTTGTATTCAAGGGAACGGCATGATATGGGGATAGCAAAAGAGGATTTGTAAGGTCTGTACTGGGCTATACTTTATATACAGTATACAGTATCATATCTCCCCCATGTATAAATTTGTACCCTACATCATCACACCTATGTAGTATGTAGATAGATGGATAGATACATTGTAAATATGGAAAATGGCAATGATATTTCTATTACAGTGTGCTCATGACCATAACTTTGCCTTGACGGGCAATATGAACACAAACATTGAACATGTCTAATGTCTATTCAACAATGTATGTATTGCTATCTCGCTGGGCTCTTGTTCTTGTCCGTGTTTCTGTTCTTCTCCAGTCTGCTCCAGCTCGAGTTCCAGTAGCACACTTTTCCAATTCCAAAATCCATACATTTAGATGCACAATCACATTTACACTGGTGACTGGAAAACGACATAATGTCTACTTGACTAGGCAACTGACAATCGACCTGCCGTCGCCAGTCTACTATGTATGTTGTATGTATGCTCCCGCTTAGTTATTGTATCGCATCGTATCGTATCGTAGTTACGGTTTGACTTGGCATCCAAGTATTACGACAAAGATTTGAGATGGCCTAT